>CANXYI010860971.1:0-12001 GCA_948208565.1 Hura crepitans
ATGAAAATATATGCCTATTTAGCTGTTTGAAAATTGTGGGTCTAAGACCCTGTGATTGTGATTGATGTTGGTTTAGAGGACCAAAAGGGTCTAGGAGTTGGGTTTACTATTGTGACTATTATAAAAGTGTTTTTGGACAAAAAAAATTTTGGTTTTTCACCCGAGTAGCCGTTATGCTACCCAAATTTTTGTAAACTAGATAACCGACCTACAATAAGATTTTATCAATCTAAGATAGTCAACATTAGAAGATTATCTGATAATTTGGGCAAAATGAGGATAACATGCCTTCATAAGAAATAAGTTGATAAGTGTTAAAGAATGAGGCCTAAGGAAAACTAAGGATGGGTGACCTACGAAAAGTAGCATTCTTTGTCTGTTTGCTTCGAGAATGGGCGAGGGTGTTACAGAGCCTATAGAAGATAGGATTTTCAAACCTTATTGGTTGAGCCCACTACAGGTGGGATACTGCCTTGAAAATCGAACCATGAAGGTTGAGCCTATTAGAAGATTGGATTTTTAGACCTTATTGGTTGAGCCCACTATAGGGTAGGGATATTGCCTTAAAAATTGAACCATGAAGGTCGAGTCTATTAGAAGATAGGATTTTTAAACCTATTAGTTGAGCCCACTATAAGGTGGGATACTTCTTTGAAAATCAAACTATAAAGGTCGAACCTATTAGAAAATAGGATTTTTAGACCTACTAGTCGAGCCCACTATGAGGTAAGGATACTGCCTTGAAAATCAAACCATGAAGGTCAAGCCTATTAAAAGATAGGATTTTCAAACCTTATTGGTCAAGCCCACTACAAGGTGGGGATACTACCTTGAAAATCAAACCATGAACATCAAGCCTATTAGAAGATAGGTTTTTTAAACCTTATTGGTCAAGCCTACTATAGGGTGGGATATTGCCTTGAAAATCAAACCATGAAGGCTGGGCCTATTAGAAGATAGGATTTCACACCATATTGGTTAAATCCACTACAATATAGGGATACTGCCTTAAAAATCAAACCAATAAGGTTGAGCTTATTAAAAGATAGGATTTCAAACCCTATTAGCCGGGCCTACTACAGGGTGGGGGTACCATTTTGAAAATCAAACCATTCAGATTAAGCCTACTAGGGGATATAATTTCAGACCTTATAGATCAAACCCATTCGTTTATTTTTGCACACTTATAATTCTATTAAAAGAGTGCAAAAAAGGGCAGCTATAGATACCTAATTTATCCAGGTATAGCTTATTCAATATAAACGAATAATGATGAAGTGTTGCTTTTGGTGACTGTTATTAATATTTTTCATTTTATGAACATTTGTCATAATTATTATTCACCTCATTGCAAGTGTCATTCCATGTTCAACATGTTAGAGTTTCTAAACTAATTGTATTTTTTTCCTTTTATATATAGCATGTTATTTGAAGGTCATCATTAATGAATAAATCAAATGCTTAACTAACAACTTAATTTTTCAAATAAATCATGGCCTAGTTCACATTATTAATTCTAAAATATTTACAAATGAATAGCAGTTGAAATCTAGGTTTAAGTCATTATTTATGGTACAGATTTTTTTAGGAATTACATTTGGGCTGGATGGAATCGAGCCCAATGTAAATCTAGATGAATAATAAAGCATTTTTGTATAAATAAGGGAAAAGGAAACATTGGATTGGGCTTAAGACTTAGAAGCCCAATATTACATAAGTATTATTGGGCCTAAAAGACCAAATCCAATTAGTTATTCCAAACCAAAATAAATCAGGCCAATTGAGGCCAAAAATCAAAAGCAATAAAGCTTAATTATAAACATGATTGAACTTAGGGCCTAAGCATAATTTGTATTTTAGAACCAAAAATAGTCAATTGATTATTAATAACAAAAGAATTTTTATTGGGTTTGAACCCAAAGCTAGTTACTACAAACTAAGTAAATTCGAATAACCAAACTAAAGCCCAAATTGTTACAATAAGTGAATAAAATTCCAAAGTTATAAAATGATACTGGGCCTTAGACCCAAGTCCATTTAATTACAAACCAAAATAATACAATAAATAAAATAGCAAAAATTTAAATTTTGAAATCTGCTTCTTGGATTGGGCTCCAAACTGTGCTTACAGGACCTATAAAGTGAATAATCATAATTTAAAGCCAAAACACTCTAGATAATAAAAAAAATCCCTCATCAAAATTCGAATGCATTTAATTAAGAAGATTTTTGGCACAAAAAGTGGATTTTTGGCTATACTTTGCACTATGCATACACAATGCTTTACCCCATTTTAAAAGCCAAGTCGACAAAAAAATTAAGGCACAGAAGAAGTTGGTGAAAAAAAAGGGGGAAAGAAGAAGCTTATGAAGGTGGTTAAGATAAGCAGTCAAGAGCATTCAATATTGAGAGCAAAGTTCGGAAGCTCTTAAAAGGTACTGATTTATTATAAAAGCAAAATGGGGGATCAAGTGTTGGTTTGAAAAAAGGTCAGTATTGATTCTCTTTAAGTTATCCACCATTATGAATCTACAGATTGTTTTATTTGTTATTTACATGCAGTTCATTTATGATGTTTATATGCCCTCAAATTTCATATGTACTGTTTAGGATCTTTTATTTACAGTCCGCCAACATCTCTAAAAGTGATATCATGAATATTTATGTAGTAAGGATCAAATGTAGCATCTATTGAGTGTAGTATCTTAAAATTTTAATTATTATATAAACTATCATGATATACGCTTTAGAGGGGCAAACTGGCAATCAAAAACTAAAACTCATATTTAAAGGTCTCTACATTTATCATCAGGCAAAAATAAAATTTTTTATTTAAGTTGTGGGTCTAAAAATTCTTTTATTAAAACCTTAATAATTTTTTTTGAAAAAAAAAGAGAAAAGATTGAAAAATACTCGAAAGTTTTCTGAAGGCAAGAAAATAAATAAAGCGAGTGAAAATATACAGAGCAAAACGGATTAAAATCTCAGCATCCAAAATGAGATTAGCATACATAAACATAAAAGATGACTAACAAAAAAATCCAGAAATAAGTTAAATAATCAAACAAATAGAGAAGACAAACCCAAAATAAAAGGATAGCAACAACAATGCACAAACAGATCTAATACATCAAGAGGATCAAAATATTAAGCAAGGAATAAAACAAAGTTGGATCGCAATAAATAACAGAAAGTATACAAATCTGGCAGACCTTCCAAGTAGATATAGACACAAAATGGGGAACGGACACTCATCAAAACACTAAGTTTTTTTTTTTAAAAAAAAAGACCCCTCAATGAATAAGAAAATACAGATTTGGAATGCAAAACAATAAAAAAAAATAGTAACTCAAAATTTTTTCCCTTCTTTTATTCGATAATGCTATAAAAAAAGAAATCAAAGAAAAGTGGGTATCTTAAATCACCCTAGGGATCCAAAATATTCAAAAAAAAAGCCACAGATTAAGTAAAAAAATTGAAGGAATAAATTGCCAGAAAAGAGGAAATCAGTAACCAGATGCTAAAATAAAGCACAAATCAACAAGACCACAGAATAAAGAAAGCACATGCAACTCGAAATGAGTAAAAATCAAAAAAAGTTTAGAAAACATGACAGATTAAGAATAGTAACATACATAGGAGATAACCGGGAATATTAATGACACAAAACTAATAAAAAATGGTTGATACAATCACAGCACAAAATAAGAAACAATGAAAGAGGAAATAAAAAAATAGAAGTAAGATCCCGAGAAACATATCTAAAGGAGGATATTAACAACAAAATCAAAAAACAAAAATCAGTAATAAGCCATAAAATAAACCAAATAGTTTTTTTTTAAAAAAAAAGGATACGTAGAGATAGTAAATATTTTTTGAAAAATCAATTAAGAAAAATGAAAAGCAAGAGAGGGGTAATACAAAAAAAAAAAAAGAAAGCTAAACCAAAGAGAACAATCACAAATCCATACATGTAGAGAAAAACAAAAAAGGAAAATCACAAAATAAATACAAATAAAAAAAAGAGTTTGGCTTAGATCCAAGCGATATGAACACACAGAGCCTAGAAAAGGGATTAAAAGAAAGAAATAAAATAAAAAGACAAAAACTTAGGAAAAACACGCTTTACAGATCCGAAATGAACTATCTTCATGGTCCGATCTTTCCTCCTTCTACAACAAAGAAAAGAAAATAGTCAAAAAAGATGAACAAGAAGATACGAGAAAAAATAAAAAAAATAGAATAATATCCTTTTTCCCCCCTTCTTGGAAACCCTAAATCACTGATGGGTCTAGATGGGAACTCTTCGGGTAATACCATCGAAATCTCACATACTTGTTAAATTTAAGTAAAAAAGAAAAGATTTAGATGAGATGAGAATGGCATAAAGGGAGAAGAAGGATAGGGCAATGAGAAAGGAGAAGAACGGGGATAAGAGAGAAAAGAGAGAGGCAGCAGATGGAAAATAGGAAGAGAGAGAAAAAAAGGCTTTTTACACCTAGCTTAGAGAGTACAGAAAGACCCCTTTACCTAGGGGTGTGCAAAACCGAACCGAACCCGAAAATCGAACCAAACCGATGGTAATTCGATTTATTTGGTTTTGATTTATTCGGTTTATTCGGTTCGGTTTTTAAAAAAATTTCGATTTTTCGGTTCAGTTTCGATTTTGATAGTGAAAAATCGAATAAAATCGAACCGACCGAACTATCAAAACGACGTCGTTTTGATAGTTCAGTTTTATTTGGTTTGGACGTTTAAAATTACATAATTTTAGCATAAAACGACGTCGATTTGATATTTTTATGAAAAAAAAATAAAAAATATAAAAACTTCGGTTATTTCGGTTGGTTCAGTTCGGTGTGTACAATAATTCGGTCGGTTCGGTTCGGGTTTTCATATTGACTTCGGTCGGTTCGATTTTTATTCATATACAGTTCGGTCTATTCGGTTTCGGCCAATTTTCCGACCGAACCGACTGATACACACCCCTACTTTTACCTTACCCATTAAAAAAGAGAAGGTTCTGGAATAGGGTACAAAAGGTCTTTTCCGCGCCGCGGATGCAATAAAAAAATTCAAAATTTTAAGGTACTTATTAGAAAATTAATTCATTTCCATCCTTCTTATTCAAAAATTACAATTCTAATCCTTAATTTAAAAAAAAATCTAAAAAGTCCTAATTTAATAATGTTGTTTCTTTTTTTCCCTTTTTAAATAAAGATCTAATAACCATAATGGATGTAGAAGAGTAGTAATAATAATAAATTTAAGCCATAATTGTATCAACTAAAATAATAACAATTAGGGACGACTAGCGACTATCTAATAATTTATAATTATAAATAATTTCATTGGTCTTATAAATTTTATGATCCCTAAAAATTTGTCATGACAACTAAAATTAATTTCACTTTAAAATTAATCCCTTTCAATTCAATACATAGGAAATTCTAGAAAGAATATAGATCAAACCCACAAAGTCAAAAACAAATAACAATAATAATGAGAGAAAATTCAAAGGTGTGAAATTTCTATTAATATTCTATGTTTTTTAAAAAAATAATAAAATAATTTGCCTATTTAGAGTTTTCAACCAAAAAAGCTACTTTTTTTTGTTTTTAATTAATCGACCTCAAATTAATTCAATCCCTTAAACAAATGGATATTCCTATTTTATTTTTTAAAAAATCAAATTCTTAAATCTTAAACTTCAAATTAGCTAGAATAATTAGGAAGTTAATTTATAAATTATCAATTTTTTAAAAAAATTACTCTATAATTAAAGCAAAATAAACTAACCTTTTCTTGTATGACTTTCCCTTTTTAATCAGTTAACTCTAATTTTTCTTTCCTTTAACCCTACCTTCATACCAATTAATTAATTAATGTTAGTTTAATAAGGATGTTAGTTTTTACAAAAATATTTGATTTAGCTCTGTACTTTTATTTCAAATGAAAAATTGTTAATTCATGTTTAATTAAAATTTTCATGAAACTATTCAAATCTCTTAATTATTAAGTCAAATAAAAACGAACCAAATAATTGATCTTAGAATTGGATTTTGATAATTTCAAGATGTTTTATATTACAAGGTTGCTAAGGTAATTTCAAGGATAATCATATAATAATAATAATAATAATAATAATAATAATAATAATAAATTTACTAAATTACAAACAAATAAGTCAATATTGACTTAATTATTCAAATTGCGACTTAGAAGATAGTGTATAATTTTCTTAGAGTCAGTGTTGAATCTAATAATTAATAAATTTTATAAATCACAAAATACATAAATCAGTATTGACTTATCTAAAACTAAGTAAATTAGGAAATAATAAAATTGATTGCCCTCTAAAAATAGCCAGTATTTGACTTAATAATTGATTCATCAAATGAATTGGAGTAAAAATCGAGAAATAATAAAATATGAAACGCAGTTAAAATTATTAATATCTCAAATTATAATTAGGTTTTAGATATATGTTATATTCCTCTGAAAAATCCATCTTATTTAGTAGTCTTGTACATAACTTACCAAATCGAAGTCAATATAGATTCCTAAAAAACAAAATGTTCTTTTATTATGAAAAATTATTATTTTAATATAGGTCAGTATTGACTCAGAATTATAAAATTTAGCGATAATTGGAAGAACTAAGAGATCAAATACTATATCATACCACAATATCACCTAATGAAGGACGATGTGGGGTCCCTAACACCTTCTCCACGCATATAAAGACCTCTAAACCCAAATTCATTTTTAATATCTAATTACACTTATTTTAATTGGTGGTGGCTCCCTAAAATCCTAACTATTAGTATGGGGTCCGCTACATATTTAGATTATTAAATTTATTGAATAAAATATTTATATATGTATATAAGTATTTACATTGTTTAATTTATTAAATAGGATATTTAAATTCTTATTTTAAATTGTAATGCCTGAAAATCCTGGTATTATGAATAGTACTTTTCGAGCTGTGAATAGTGTTACCCGAGATTTGAGAGTCACACTAATGCTATTGAATGGGAGTATAACCTTACAGTTTTGTACATTAACCCTCAAACAGGTTAATACATAATCTGAAATTTTTCATGAAGTCCTCTAATATATAACATTAGCCCACTAACGAGTTAATGTGTAAAAGTCTGTTATTTTTGTTTTTGTATGTTAACCTGCAATAAAGTTAAAGGCAAATGTTGGAATATTTTTTAGTGAAGTATGGAATTAAAATGAAATTTTTAAGCTAGTTAAAAGGCAGAAGTTATAGTAAAGAATATGATTAAGAAGATCCTATGATATATATATGTGTGAATATGAATGGAATTATGTATTTAAAGGTGATTATGAAAAGTAACACTAATGATGAAATGGAAACCAATGGGCTAAAGTGTGGAAGTCTAACCTTATGGTTTTTCATATTAACCTAATGGTGGGTTATTGTGTAAAAGTTAATTATCAGGCAGTTTGGTATATTAACCCACTGAGGTTTAATGTTGAAAATTTGATACAGATAAAAATAGCATTTTTAATAAGATTTTCTCAATTTTTGAACACAAATTTTTTTAGGCATTTAAGGCATAATATGTATAATTTCTTGAGATCATAATATATGTAAATTGAGGCTAGAATGGATGAGCAAAAATAAAAGAAGATATAAGCAAGAAAAAAAGGATTTTTGCTTGGATTTTTGATATAGGCCATTGGATTCCTTTTAATGAAATGATCCTAGCCCTTTATTTTCGATATAAAAAGCCATTTACAGCAGCTAAAAGACCCATATTTCTCGAAGCACCTCTCTTCTTCTTTTCTTCTCTTTTTTGTGAAAAATCAAAGAAACCATTTTTGGGCTTCCTAAGCTTTTCTTCTTTTTCAAATTTCTACCAAAACTCATATTAAATCAACCCTCTAACATATGATTCAGCATCTACATGATCTAAATATCAATTTTAAAGGTTCAATTGAAGAAATGGGGAGAATTTCAAATGAATTTATATATGGGTGACTAGTAACCTAAAATTTGGTAAGTGATTATTTTCGAATTTTAAAAATTTTTTGCAATAATTTAATGTTCCAAATGAAGTTATATCAAGTTAGAAATTAATTTAGATGCATGTTTGAATTTTTTATGAATTTTTGAATATTATGAATGAATAGTGACCAAACATGAGAAAAAGGGTTTACTTTCAAGCTTTGATATTTTTCTAAGATGTAATAAGGTGCCATAAGAGATTTAGCAAGTCAATTTGGAAAATTGATGGCTGTTATATTTATTATGAATTTTTGGAGGTTATGGATGAATAGTAATCGAATATTTCATGAGTAGCTATTTTGGGGCTTTTATAATTTTTGAGGCATCTTTAGGTTGCCAATAAGAGTTCTATATGGTTAGGAAGAAAGAAGGATAAGGAAAAAGGAAGTAAAGGGAGCTAAAAGAGACTTACTAGGTCTCTTGACGCTATTTGGTATGTGTATCCACCAATATTATATTCTAAAAATTTATTCTATCTATTAAAGTGTGTATGTATGCGTATTTAAATTGTATATCTTGATGATTAAGGATATTTAATGCTTTATAAATGTATAAGGAGATTGTAGGAATTTTAAATTATGTTTGTTTAATGAGAAATGGTAATGTGGCATGTAAAGCCTATAGTAGCTGAATATTACAAGTGTGTAGGTTGTTTATGTAACCTGTAAGTTATGTTATGGGATTGTATAAATGAGAAAATGTGTGTGTATGGTGAGCAATTGATCATATGAAGTGTGGTTCACAAGTTGCCCGAATGGTTCCTTTTGTGTAGATAATGTAAATATTTTTAGATATGTTATGTGATGATTTTTGCTTGTGTTGTGATGTCGTCATGCCTAATTATGTGTTAACGGTGGAATAAGATGAATCATGATAAGAATATATTATGGTCAAACAGTGCATTAAGCAAGCTTAATGGTTATTAGGTGTGAGTAGTATGAAATGGGTATGTGAATAACTATAAATTACCATATAAGGAATTTAGTATAAGAAAGAGTAAGTTTGTTAATTAATTAAAGTATGGTCGAAACTTATACTATTTGTTATATAGATGTTATGAGTTTAAATGATGGATTTAATTAATTAAGATGTTAGTTTGATTGATGAAAGTGATGATGTGAGAAAAGTGCGTCAAAATTGATATAATATGAGTTAATTTTAAGGTATAAGCATGACTAGTGTATATTATATATATACATATACATACACACACACACACACACATTAGTCATAAGGAATGAAAGATACCTATCATGTGTAGTGAAACATTAATAAAGCCAAAATCTAAACAATGATGATGTAACGATATAATATTGAAATGTCTATATGGATGCAATAACTATGATTTAAAATTATTAAATTGGAAATTGTGATTATGCTTGATGATATGTAAAAGTGAAAGAAGGACTATTTTTTAGCATGATTCCTGTAGTGACCGAATAACCATATTAAGTGTGTTATTATGATACATGAGATACAGAAATTTAGTATGTGAACTCCGTGATGGTTGAATGGCTTTTTGACCTTGCTAATATGATAGTGTGGTTAAATGACTTGTAATTATGAATTATGTATGTAAGGTATGTGATCATACTTTCCTTATATTGGCTATTAAACATATAGTAGTGGATATGTATATGATGAACTCTAAGTATTATATTATGAATATAATACCACGATGTATCGTGATAATGATTTATTGTGAATCAAGTATACTTATTTGCATGAGATAACATGAAGAGAATAAAGAAAGCTTCATGATGGCATCATTTGCCTTGTATAGCCAAATGGCCTATAATGATTATTATGATGGTAATTATAATGAATATTGAGATATGGATATGATAAACAACGTGATTATAGATATAATTGGCATATGGCTACATAAAGCATGAAAGATGCTTAATTGAGAATAGTTAACTTAAGAACAATATATCTTCCTATGGTTATGTGTTGACCATATAACGAGAAAAACTTACTTTAAGTTACTTAAGAAGTTGAAACATAAATAAATAAGGTAATTGGCCTATACTTTTAGACAACCTAGTTTTGGATAGGTTGATCGATCAACTAGGGAGCGATAGCCGCTACTAGGGTACCTATGGGTGCTAATTTAGCCTACGGGCAATCTTTTAACTTCAAATCATGATTTTGGACTTCGGGTCCTATGTATTAGACTTCAGGTTTTGTATATGACTTTCATGTTTGAGTTTTGGACTTTGGGTTTTATGCCTTAGACTTTAAATCTTGATTATAATCTTTGTGTTTCGTGTATGATCTGCAGATCAATACAACTATGGGCCATGTCCCACTATCTAGATTATGGATAATTGTCTTTTAAGTATGGGCATAACTAAATAGATGATATAATGAAATTTGATGAGAATGATGCTTAAGTGAATAAAATGAGATTTGTTGACTTTAATAATGACTATTATGCTTTTGGCTATAGATGTTTATGAATTATGATATCTAACATGTTTATCTACCTATGACTATATTTTGTGATTTATGTTTTTGTTATGCTGGGTATTCACCTCTTAAATGCATTACATAATGTAAGGAGAATAAAATTGGTAAAACAAATGAAATCATAGATATTATATGCTTGAGATAGTTATGAATGTGTTATGCAGATAAGGATATTTATATGATTACTCTCATTTGATATCTTTATGTCAAGCATATTAGTGGTACAAAAACTTATCATGAAACTATTTTAAAAAGGTATTTGCATTTGAGATAAACTTTACAGATGATTAAAAGAAATATATGCTTATGTCTTTGATATTAGAAAGTAGGTGTAAAATGTTTATAAGTATACCATATATGAAGAGGCTATGATGTAACACCCCTATCGGGTTCCTATAGAAACCCAATAACAGGTGCACCTACAATCCTACCTTTCTACTTGTTGTGTCATAATTATATACCCACTTGAGTCTTAGGCCCTATATTTAGTCTCAGTATAAATCTTATGTAGCAAGTCACACAAGTACTTATTCATTAATGCCAACCACTTGTCATACAAATATAGAATGTAAATAAATTACAAACCCACAACAGCTACTAAGCATGCTAGACACATAACCTATAGTTATTAGATGAGTGCCATTACACAGATAAAATACATTTCCCTTGTTTACTATGCTGCTACACTGCACCCATCTCGAGGCATTTCGGCTATTCCTGCTTACCTACGCACTAAAACATTGGTACATTGAGTATAAAACTCAGTGGTGAACTTAATTAATTAAAAGTATGTCTCACATATTACATACGAGTAGTTTAAAGTTTACATATTATTACATATTAAGGTCAAATAAAAATTTATCTTCCTTTGCATTTAATTATATATTAATAAAATCTTTTAACAATGAAATTTCCTCCCGATCACCGAGCAAATTTTATCCAGTGGTTCAGATATCTATATAACCCTTATTTTTTTATTAATGGAGACACAGCCTCTAATAAAATTATGCACATATATACTCTTTAATTATGTATTTCCCTGCCACCCACATATATGTCTGTGTAGTGATCTTTGTCAATTAAATTCTATAGTTCACCCATATTTCTCTTTAATTATTTTAGGGACATCATATTCATTCAACTAATTAATCAATCAGAAGTAATAATATTTAAGTTTAGGGTTAGCCCCAGCTAGGTAGACTACACTTTAATACACTGGACAGTGAGATGTATCCTATGCAGTGGCCCACTTTTAGGGCCTAAGTAGCTGCACCTACCTTCCCCGATACTCAAAGACCTGTAGTAGATAGCATGGACACGTCCGTAGACCATCCCCAATACCTGCAGCTCATAGCAATGAGCACCTGTGGTGGATACATTGGGACCCATCTGCAGACCAATCCTAATCCACAATAAACCCTATAGTGTAGTGGCTTATCACAGAACCTAAGTGGCTGTACCCGCCATGACCAATACCTGGCAATG
>CANXYI010861028.1:0-13299 GCA_948208565.1 Hura crepitans
CCACTAGCATATTCACCTTTTCACTAAAAGGTGTCTTTGTCATTTTTTCTAATAAATAGGACTCGCATGTTTCAATTTGATTCACAATCAAATGAACCCAAGTCACCAACCTTGTAACACCTGTGTTTTGAGGCTCTATGAATAGTGCCACTAGGTCTAGAAAGTGTGCCTGAGGTGCTGGGTCACTTACACGTAAATCGAGGCAATGACACTGCTTATGATACTTCAAGGGGCTTTAAATTGATGAAAAAGGAAAAATTTTTAAAATTTAGCAAAACCAACAATTCATTTCAGATTGTAAGCTACCTATCTATGTAAGAAAGATTTTTCAAGCTAGGAATAACTCGGGATGTGCCCGGACAGACCTGAAAATATTGGACCCCGAAGTTTAAAAATTCCACCGAGTCCATTGGTGAAATAAATTTTGAATTCTGAGGTTGTTTGCAAATTCTTGTAATTTTTAAGGTTAGCACACAAATCAAAGTAATCTAAAAAACTACCTATCGATGAAATTTAGCCACAAAAATTTATGAGCATGTAGAGGGGATTAAAATATGAATTTTAAAACAAACAATGTAATTTTTTGAGGTTCGTGTGAATTTTAGTGAATTTCTAAAGTTTTGCTAAAAATTGAGCCGTTTTGGGATGGTTCAGGTGGCTGTGGGACCCACCCATATATTGCTAGCTAGTGTAAGGCCCATGCCAAGTGGCAACCTCACTTAACAAGTGGAAAACCCACTCATATAAAAGGAAAATTTTCTTCTTCATTTTTATCTAGAAAGTAATGCCATAACAGGCTTAGAAAGAGCTTTTCATCTTTTTCCTTCAGCCAATTCTATGAATTCTTGATCTCTAAATTTATTTTTGGGATGTTAAAGGTCTAGGGGAAGAAAAATTTCTAAAAAAAGAGCTCTTAATAATTCATGAAAATTCTATAAAGTTTTCTAGATAGAAGCAATCCAGTAAGGGGTGTTTGAGGTGAGTTCTTCATTCTTCCTTGGGTTTTCTGAGTTTTCCTAGCTGGAACTAGGTGTTTGAGGTGCCTAAACTCTGTGGGGAGTGTTTTAATAGCTTTTGAGGTGAAATAAGGCAAAGAAAAGTTTGAAGAAGAAGGGGAGAAGCTTTCATAGAAGGGTTAGAAGTTTTCATAAAGCTTGAAGGCTACATCTATGAGGTTTTTCAAGCCTAGAGAGTGGAGTTTAGCTCTTGTTATTAAGAGGTATGTGAATTCTAGCATTTATCTCATGTCTCTAAGCTTTTAAAATCCAATTGTTGGCTTCAAGCATGAAAGGAAATGGTGGATTTAAGTAAGGTGTAGGTGGACTCATGTGATTAGCTTAATTGCATGTTAACTGGAGTGTGAAAATGGTTGTTTGATGAAAAGGAATAACATTAGGGTTTGATTCTTAGTTGGCCGAGAGGGATGAAAGGATTTTGATGTGTGTTTATGATGCTAAATGTATGAATTGATGGTTTTGATGTTGAAATTTAATGAAATTTCTTGTAAATAGATGGGAAAATGTATGATTGGCATGAGTGGTGTGAGTGGTTGAGAGCTTGATTCATGCTTGTGGATATGTATAGCTTAATTAAGTAATCATAAGAAGTGTTTAGGATTGACAATACATGTATATTAGGCTTATGAAGTATGAAGTAATGATTTGGCATGTAATAAGTGTGATTAATTTATGAATGCATAGAAATCTTACAACAGCCGAGACATATGAGGTGTAGATGTACCTTAAATTGGCATGAAAATGGTGGAACATGTATGTAATGGGTATGTATGACATGGTATAATTATGTGACCTATATTGGCTTAAATTGTTTGGCATGAATTTAGTTAATGTACATGTTTAAGTTGGCATGAAATGTAACTAAGAAATGGCATGAAAGATAACTTGTAAAATAAACTTAAACTTGACTAGAAAAGGGTTCAAAAGTGACCTATAATTTGCCTTTAAGGGCTATGGATTGTGAGTACATAATATGTCTATAAATGGTGCCTATTAGGGCTATAATATGTGATTTCGTATGGTGGCTTTATGCCTATGCTTTGGCCTTAGAAATGGCCTAATGATTATGTGGCTTAGGGCCTATGAACATTGTGGGAATATTGTTAAAAACTGCATAGAAAAAGGATGAGAAATGAGCCTCAAAAAGCCTATTAGAAACTGGCTGTAATAACTTATAACTGTCCAGTTAACCATTAGCTAAACTAAAAATACCACTGGATAGTAAATGACAAATCTTTAAGAAAGAATTATGGAATAAATTCAAGCATAATACATTTTAATTTTGGCAATGCTAATATTTGAAAATCTTTATGATAATTCCTTAGTCTAGCTTAATTATGGCCATACCAGGCCGGGCTAATATTTAACTGCGCTATAAAATTTATAACTATCTGTTATTTACTTAATAATATTATAAAAAGTCAATCAGTAAAGAAATAAACATAAATTGAGTTACATGGCCCATTAGTTAGACATGCATTGGATGGGTTGACTGGTCAACTTAGGGATTTTAGTAGCTGCTACATTGTCTATTTTTTAGACTGGGCTGGTACAGTGGCTTAGGTCCATTTTGGGCCACTATACTAGTCGGACAATTAGACTAGACTATGACATTCACTTGATCTTTACTAATGCAGTTGTGTAGGTCCTGGAGGGTCATTACATTAGTCGGACAAATAGACCAGTCTACTAGATAGACCAATTTATGACATCGTTAATCTTTAAGTAGGGTTGGTACATTGGCCAAGGTCCTAGAGGACTACTGTAGACAAATAGACCAGTCTACTAGATAGACCAATTTATGACATCGTTAATCTTCAAGTAGGGTTGGTACATTGGCCAAGGTCCTAGAGGACTACTGTACTAGCTGACTAAATAGGCTAGTCTACTAGGCAAACCACATTTTGTCATTTGCACCTTCGGCGCTATGACATATTTTAGGCTGGTGCAGTGGTTGGGGTCTAGAATGTGGATCACTGCACTATTTTATTCCCTCTAGGTCCAGTGTCTATCAGTGTTGTCCTTCTAGATGGGCCAGTTGAAATAATTAAACAAGAACAATATAAATTTCTTATGATATTGGAATATGATACAATTACTTGAATAATTGGACAATACCTACGTAGGGGCATTTTAGTAATTTTATGTGTAATATTTATTGGCTTAATTATTAAAGATTATGCATGCAATTGTTAATAATGATCTTAAAACTATGAGTTACCTGAGTTAAATGATTAACTGAATAATTTATCGACATGCACTGAGAGAGGGGCAATTTGGTAATTTTGCACACTAAGATCTTAAACTGAACCGGATAATAGAATAAGATAATAATATGATTACATAAGAATGAATAAACTCCTTGACATGTTTTAAATACTTGAATTCACCACTGAGTATATTATATACTCAGCATACCTGTTTTGGTGCGCAGGTAACCAGAACAAGGACGTAGCCTTGTGAAGTGTGTAGCGAACTTAAGAGGTTATTCATTAGAAGGTTGTTGATGTATATTTTGTATAGCTTTACACTTTATGTACCTGGTGGGAAATGGGTGTTATGTATATAAGGGACACATAATGTAATTATACGAGTATAGACTATGTTGTAATTAGCAAGTTATTAATCTTTTTGAGTATGTATGGCTTATGTTGATGTTATATGAGCCTGAAGCTCTAATTTGTGTTTTTCCTTAATTGTGGCTTGAGGCCTGTGTTGTGTGATAGAATGGCAATGTTAGGTTAATACCTAGAGGACCAGAAGGGTCTAGAAGATGTGAGAATATGAAATAAAAATATTTTATAAGCTAAAATTTTTGGATAGGGACTCGGACAGTCGTTATACTATTGGATTTTTGGGAAAAATCTAACTGACTTAAAATTGGTCCATATTGGCATGAACACTATGACATGAACCTAAGGGAACTATAGGAATTGATAGAACTAAATTTGGAGTCAGATAGGATTAAATAGTACAGAATAAGTGAGAGTTAAATGAATAAACATGGGAGAAATTTCAAGATGGGTGACCCAGCGGGAAGTGCACCGCTTATTGGATTTCTTCAAAAAGCCAGTAAGGAGTGTTACAAGACTTGTGTAACTTAGACATGCGCTTCTCAATTATATGGCCTAAATGACAGTGCCACAAGAAAGATGGTTTCAAGTTATCCACCATTTGTCTCTATTGGTATTAATATCACAAAGTTCCTTTTGATTACCAAGAACATAAATTTCATTCACATTAAATCCAAAACAATGTAAAAAATTGTCTTTATAAATTGAGCAACCCTTGTTCTCATTAATTTTAATATCAAAATCTTGTTTAGCAAGACAAGATAAAGAAATAACGTCTTGCATAAGGGAGGAACAAAATAACAATTATCAAGTTCCAATACAAGTCCCGAAGGCAAATATAGGTGATATGTTCTTATAGCTACTTTAACTACTCTTGCTTTATTTGCTACCTATAGGTCCACATCACCCTTACTTGTATTAGTCTCAATAATATTAATACCTAAAGTTGAAGCATCACATGCTCCTTCTTCATTAGATACATAAGGTAAGCTTTTTAGTGTTTGCTTTTGGGATTAGTCTCTTTCCATTTCTATAGGCTTTCAACTAATTAGACTATAATTTTTTCCCAACTAAAAAGGTCTTGATCAAATTTACCATGTTTTTGTGATTATAAAATTAACACTTAATTCTAATATATCATAAAATTATGGAATTGAAGCCCAACACTTTCAACGCTTGAAGTGTCCTCTATTATCTTTAAATGAAATAATGTCTTAGATATCACATATCTTTTATTTCATAAGATGATATTTGATGATCTGAGCATCACATGCCTATGCTGTTTATAAAGTTTAAGAGACATAAAGGCAATAATATTACCATCCCCATATGCTTTTGAAAAAGCTTCTAACTCTTAGTCGGAATTTTCATCAATCAAAGGAGGTAGAACATATGTGTCCAACACATATCTGTCTTCTCACTTTTAAGAACTATTCTCAAATTTTGAAGTCATTTCAGTCAATATTGGAGTAAATTCAATTTCAAATACTTTATGGTAGTGGTGCTACATGTGAAAATGAAAGCATGTTAGAGTATGATCATGTATATGTATGCAACAATTTTAAGGTCTTAAAAAATCACGCATTACTCCCACTATTTCATTATGAATCAACAACCCTCGTTGATTAATCTGGGAAAGCCCATTGAAAGCTTTCCTAGTAGGTCAATAACCATTTTGGTTAGGGTTAAAGCCTTGAGTATGATCAACAAGCCTAACCATTAACTAAATGGTAGGCATCTCATGCCAATTGCATTATACGTAATTATCAATCATTAGGTCATCAACACTTGATGCATATGTATCATATACATATTTCCTAAATCTTGCCTCATGATTATTATCCTTGAGTATGCTCAACAAATTAATAACCATATTAAGATGGACCCATTAATATGATTTAAATATATCTAATATAGCATGGGCTTGAGTATGCTTGACAACTAATACTAAAGAGAACTCTAGTCTAATTCATATTAACAAAAGGCTTGCAAGTCTTATATTCTTGAGGGATTTCTTCTAATTAAGTCTCATCATACATGGTTGGTGCATGCTTGGCATGATCATGCATATTTAATCACATTAAATATATGTATGATCTAGTTATGGGCTTTTACTACATTGATTTCCTAAGCCAAGGAAACCAATTTGGGCTAAACCTTAGGTAGTATGCATGAATTACAAACCTAAAAAGAAATAAAGAACAATTCTATCTATTTCTTCTTGGACCTCTTTAGTGGGCCATTTTGCTCATTGCGTATCTTCTTTCTATTCTAACCCTAAGAAATCTAATTTCATCATATATAATTGAGAATACCTCTTGTTACATGTGAGGGAAGTTAGATGGGAAGAGAAGTACAAAGAGAAATAAGAGAAAAGATTAGGACATGCAAGCCTAATTTCACCAAAGAAAAATTCATGCAATATAGATCAATCATATTGGTCTTAGGCCCATAACTAGTCATCATGCCAATCATACCTCCTTAGCATGCATATCTAATGTATCACATGCATTAAATTTTGAAAATGTGCATTACGGTTGAATTCTACAATTATAACACTTATAAAACTAGCATCGGTTGATCATTTTCATTTTCTTGCCCAAACATGAAAAATCAATCATATTAATCATGAAATTTAATTTTATTAATCCCATTAAAATAATTAAATCACATTTTCATGTTCATTTAATTCCAAACCTTTTAGAATTAAAATGATAAATCATCATAAAGCAAGAAAATGAATTTTCCTTTATGCGTGTAAGAGGATGTGTGTATAAATGAGTGGCCCAAATCATAATCTCAATTTGATAACACTTACCAAATTAGATTAGATTAATTTATAATCCTTTTAATTAATTTAAAGTACTAATCCCATTAGAAAAATAAATTAATTTTGGATTATAACCAAATTTCCACTAGAGAACACAATTTTATGTAGAAATTTTGATTAACATGTCACTATCACCAAAAATTCAAAAATTGACCAAATGAATCAACAATTGATTTAATTCAATTTATTTTATGATGATATGTGACATATATTTCCAGAAATAAAAAATCCAATCATATTGAATTTTATTTAATTAAAAATTTATAAACAGTTGATCACAAGAATCGAATTTGAGTTAATCGCACAATCATTTGCAATTTAAACTATGAAATCGATCCAAACCACTTTATATCGGTTCTAGTAGCCATTGACATTTTTTGGATCAGTAATGATCAATTTTATCTAAAAATTTGCTTTGAAAGTCATGAAACTCATGGCAAACAAAAGTGACAAAATCGGACCATTTACCGAACAAAAAATACAACAATCTTGAAAATCAAGCAAGTTTATGAATCAAATTGATGTGCAAATGACTTTTACCATTTAGAAATATTTAATTAACATCATATACATCATATGTGTGTGAAAAATTAATTCTGGAATTTTTATAAATCAATTAAATCAATAAACACATCATAGGTGACCAATTCAGATAAAACAATTTTAACCATAGAGTTTGATTCAATCATTTTCTAAAAATATTTTAATTTTTAATTTTTATGCACATTTAATTTGAATAAAAATCACATTTTAATTCATCATATACCATATTAAATCATTTAGAAATCAATTTAATCTAATTGTGCACATAAAATCAGAAATAGACATCCTCCTTATGTATATAGACTCTTTATGTGCATAAGAGGAGTTCCTCCTTGCTTTTTAAGCCACTTCGATGCATAGAATAGCAAAAATCCAATTTTAACATGTCTAAAATTCATATTTAATCATATTAAAATAAATTTGAACAATAACAAATTAGATCAAAGCACACAGATCAACAAAAAAATACATAATATCACATATTATGTATATCAACTGTAATCACAATTTCCATGGATTTTAAATCACCTAAGAACCTAATTCATCTGATAATAGTGTTGGTTTTCCTCAATCATACATAGTGGAAAATTAAAATTTTGATAGAAACTAGTAATGATAATGGACTTGGATAATTTAAAATTCATCCTAAACATCAAATCTAGTAGCGTTTCGTGATTTGCTATAAAAGGATGGCTATATATTCCTTCCATGAGCTCTTCTCTTCAAGTTGTTATAAATCACAATAATCCTCTTCAAGGAACACCTCCAAGGTAATCCACATAAGAAGTTTTTAGAAGAGATCAACTTGTAATTCTAGATGCTAGTATGAATTACAAGTAAATGAAGGAAGAAGAAGAAAATGTGTGTTTTAACTGTTATATGCGAAAATTCTGTAGTAGAATGTCTAGTTATGGTGGCTACTACAATAAGATTTATTTATATCATAAACCAAATTTAGGTCAGATTTTAGCACTTAAAATCTAGCCAAAGTTGGACTAGAATGGACCCATCAATTGGGCCTCTTTCTGTCCTATGCGCATAAGCCTTTTAATGGGCTTATGTGCAATCTGCTTTGGCCCCACTTTCATTAATTCTATGTGGCACTCCTAGGCTCCATTTTAGATTAATAATTACTTTAATTTGAGACATTTTAAATCTTTTAAAATCCAATAAAAAATTAGATGCAAGAACAATCAAAAGTTTGGACTCAACAAGGCCTAAGTCCAAAAAACCCTAATTTTTGGACTTTTCATTTGCAAGTGGGCCCTAAGTCTATTTGCTCATTTTTTTTCTTATTAATTCATCTTCTAATAATATCACATATCATTAGAAAATTTAATGTCATTGAATTTTCCGCAAACTCCTTTTATTTGTGTGTCCCTATGGATTTCCAAAACAGCTTAACAGTATATAGTGAATTAGAGTCTTAGTGTAACTGGAACTCTATAGATTCAATCTCATTGAATCAATATTAATTCACTAATTGATATATCACTTGTATACAAGTCATGAGAGGCATTTAGCCATGCATCATGACAACCTAAGTGTTGGAAAGTCAAGTAGTTTGACTAAGCCCTTCCATATATAGTTACGGTGCAATAAACTCCTTTCACCATCTTTTATCTCATCCAGTTTTAAGTATGGACTTATGTTAACTTAGAGCTTAACTAATTATATCTAATTAAGCCCTTTACATATTGTTCTAATAATTTCACCTTTATTCCCAAAATGCCATTAGTGAATCCCATTCACATATGGCATTTTGCTCTGGCTAGAGATTCCTGAATCTAGGTTACTCATCAGAATTGTGAGATAAACTGCCACTGTAATATGAGGTGGTGAATCCTTTGTTGATTACTACCCTATCTTCAAATATGTTATGCCATACCTATGCACTTCACTATATATACTTCTTATTCGAAGTAAAAGTTTTGGATTAAAAGTATGTTACTCCATATTTAAGATAGTTAGTGATCTCAAGTCTAAGGATACTTGCACTACTGATATGATGATATATTTTCACTGACATAGATTAATTATCCATGTGAAGATCTCATGGTGGGTCTATGATATACTTACTTCCCACATAAGCATCCACATGTTAACTCTAAGCATCTCTATGCTTATAGCTTATAAGAACTATTGCTTGATCCAATTAAGAAGTGTAACATGTGCTAATCTTTTCGCATTAACAATGTCCCATCTTATTAATACTATGATCAAGGATATTTAGGTATATCACATTTGCATGTAATAAGAATCTCACTTCATAAACACTTCATGATTTCCTTTGTACTGTGATTGTATACCAAATACTTTATAACATGGTTTAAGACATTACAAACAATTATAAGAAATATATAAAACTACCATGATATAAAGAGAAATGCCTTTTAGTATGATTTCACAAGGTTTAAATACATGAATACTAACCTATTAAAAGAGCTCTAGGGCATACTTCTAACAAGGGGAAGAAAATTTAAAGGCAAGAGAGTGTTTTAGCTTGAGTGTTATGTGTATTCAAGAACACTTAAGTTGTATAAATTTTTAAATATGCATGTACTGTAATTTATGTGGATTTTAACATAAATTATGTATGTTTGGCATGTATATTAACTTATATGATGTGCCAAAATATCCAAATTGCTTAGGTGATAAAATGAAGTGTTATGAGGTATGTGTTATGTGTTGGTTGAATGTTTGTGTGTATCCAAAAGTTAATAAATTAATGTGTGTGTATTAAGTTTATGTAAAATTAAAAAATGTGATGAATGAAAATTAGGTGTTATGGTTGTAAGTGTAGTGGCCGAACGGTACATTGCATGATTCTTGGATTTGAAAGTGTATTTATCTTGATGTGAAATAGTGAAATTGGTATGAGTGTTGTGGAAATATGTAGAAGCAAGAAATGGAATTGGTTTAAGTTATAATTTAGAAGGTATATTTCTAAATTGACTTGTTAAAAGCAAAATGGTAAGTGAAAGAGTCTAATAGAAGTATGAGTCATAAAACTAAAATTTTTCCATGAAATGAATTCATACGTGCATTTATGTGTGCGTGGACTTTGATCCAAAATCGCATAAAATGTCTTATGCATCATCTGTGAGTTAGGAATATGAAAATCTATGGGTGTGAAAATGAGTTATGCCAAAGAGATTAGTTTAATTGAAATTTAACTATATAAGATAACCATGGTGAGTCTAGGCATATATTGGTCTTAATATGTTATAAATTAGGTTTTATGCTTGAATAGTTTTATAAGTTATAAATAGAAAAATAAAAAAAGAAGAAGAATGTGAGTTATACTAGATGTAAATTGGAATGAATTACAAGATATAATCTTAAGTTGTCAAATTGAGGCATGTAATGGTAAGTATAAGCATTTCTTGAAATTAAGACATTTGAAATAAATGAGAATGAAATGATGGTGTAATTAGGTTTGAAATTTCTTACTTGAGCCTGATATAGAGTATGCATGAAATTGGTATATCTGAGCTGAAACCTACCAAGCAAGAAAACAATAAAGGAATTTGAGTATGTTAATGATGGATAGGATGTAAATCTCCTCTTAGGGATGAGTTGCCCGAATGGCCTTTATAGGAGAATAATGTTGATTTCCTTATGATGAGTTCGCCAAAATGGCTTATATGTTGAGAATGATAAATTCTAAAGGATTACTGAGGAAATAATGATCTTATGATATTGATGTTATGTAAATTATGAAACGTGTACATAAAGCATAATTTAAACTAAATGATATGAATTAGACAACATACCATAATATGGGTACAACCATATAATCCTCGATTAGGTACTGTATAATATATCATACTTTGGGTACAACTACATATGGGTATTGTACAATATATCATAATATGGGTAAAGCTGCGTAAGCTCAATTAGATACTATACAATATATTGTAATGCAAGTACAGTCATGTAAGTCCTGATTAGGTATTGTACAATATATTGTTATATGGGTATAGTTGTGTAACACCCTTTCCCAATTCTTGAAGAAACCCAATAAGGATGTTAACTTCCCATATGGTCATCCATCTTGGAATTACTCTTAACTTTTATTCATTTAACACTCAGTGATTTCATTATAATTAACATATTGGACTATTATTTTTCACATGTTTCACTATATTGTCATTATATTAGTCATAATACACTATTAAAAACTTTCATTTCATTTGAAAAGTATTTTTCAAAAAATTAAGCAGCATAATAGCAACCTGGGTTAAAAATCACCGGTAAAGAAAATCACACTTTTATATATATCAATCATTACTTCATATCTAAATGGACCCATCTAGTCCTCTCAACTCTACATTCACAAATACAAAATCATTGCACATGTATCATAGCCATCACAGGCATCATAGGGTCTCAGATCCATCATAATATAGAAATAACAGGCAACAACATTCATATATATATATATATATATGTCATTACAGACATATATTTATTTTGATTTTTTATTATCATTTACATACCATAAGTTATGACAACATTTGCTTTTATCATTCTTATCCATACCTATATTCTAGCTATAAATAAGTACACACACTTAATTATAGACCAAAACTAGATGGAGAACTATACCCCTAAAGACACTCTTGAGCTATAGAGGTTTGACTCTTCTTATGTTTTCCTTATCTTTTACCTCAATGTCAGAATACCGATACATTGAGTATAACTCAGTGGTGAGCTTGAGAAAACATAATATGTATGTAAACACTCATAGATGCAATCATGCAATTACAGACAACATACAACATTCTAAATGTTTAATAGACAAATATGGATCATATAAAACAATGCACATGTTTAACTGATATATTTTCATTCTCACTATCAAATTACTATTCATTTCATTAAATAGTTAAAATTTTCATAATATGACTTAAATTTAATATGGCCCATACCGATGGACTACACCTAAGTACACTAGATAATAGAATGAAAATTGTGCAGTAGCCTACTTTTTAGACCTTGGTAGCTGCACCTACCTATTGTACAGTGGCTCCTATTGAACCTCGATGGCTATACCTGCATTATTATACAATGGTTTACATTGAACTTTAGCAGCTATACCCACACTATCATACAGTGGCTCACATTGAAACTTAGTGATTGTACCTATGCTATCGTGCAAGGGCTTTAATGGAAGCTCAACGTATGTACTTGTCCATAATAATAATAAGAATAGTAATGATTAAATCATTCAAACCTAGCAATTGCTTTATTTTGTAGTTGACCGGTTAACCCATCTAGCGGTGTCTAACTATACGGGCCTATATTTCATATATTGATTTTTTATTTAGGTAAAGGTCAATCATCAAGTTATTATTTCACTTTACTATTCATTTGGACACTTTATGACCAATATTCACAATGCCATAATTATGTGATCTTCATGATCACTTTTCCATACACAAAGTCATTTACATTCCTCATTCATTTCTCATATATACACCGCTTTATTCCATATTACATTACACATAAACATATTCATTTGCATATCCATATGTGCTAACCATTTTACCTCATGAAAGTATAACAAATGAAGCAATTTCATCAAGTATTATCAATTTTATTAATCATACAAACTTAATCTCCATTTATACCTGAATTACATGCCTTTAATGCATTAATAGCTTCAACACATTTACATACACATAAGTGACACCATTCGGCCACCTTATGCACATCGCATTCATTTTCATCTTATTTATCACATTTATCTCACATTACTTTTATATGATACATCACATAATTGGTTCCTTTACACATCCATTTGTGCATGTACTTCCATAACACAATTTCATGCCAATTAACCCATTTTCATCAAATAATATTTCATTTCTTCAAACATGTATCTTTAAGTCCATTTTTGACTCAAAACCATGCTATTAACATATTCATATATTAAGTACACATATACATATTCACATAGCACCATTCAGCCACTTTTTATTTCTTATATTACATATTCACTTTCATGTATTTTATCATATTTTCAAGCTTCACATGCACGTATTATTGATTTGCCATTACCATATCATCAACTCACATACATTTACATACACCTATAACAATTCCATACAAGGAAATCTCACCCTTTTATACACAAAATGCACATGTACACATTTTAAGCTCAAATTCACTTACCTTGAATACTGTACTCACTTCAAGGCTTATCAATGCCTTATTTTCCTTGAATCACTTCTTTTCCTACACATATTGGATTTTATATTAGAAAAATCCTTAAAAATACTACAAGGCTCCAAATTCAATTCTAATTATATCAATTGCCTTAAAATCACTC
>CANXYI010861089.1:0-18630 GCA_948208565.1 Hura crepitans
AGTTAAAATGGATTATTCTTTAGATAAACTAGCACAATTGTATATTGATGAAATTGTACAGCTACATGGAGTACTAATAACTATTATTTTAGATCAAGACCCTTATTTCACTTCTAGATTTTGGAACAAATTACAGAAAGCCTTGGGTGCTCATTTGATATTTAGCACAACATTTCACTCTTAAATAAATGGACAATTAGAATGGGTAATACAAGTATTAGAAGATATGTTACACAATTGTGCTATAAAATTCAAAGGGAGTTAGGACTAGTACTTATCCTTAGTTGAATTTCCTTACAATAATAACCATCAAGCTAGCTTAGGCATAGTACCTTATGAGGTGTTAAATGGCAGAAGATGCAAAACTCCTCTTTACTAGAGTGAAGCAGGTGAAAACAAGATTATTTTCATGACTTGATTAAAGATGTAAAAGATAAAGTCAAGATCAAAAGAGATATATTAAAAGCTACCATGGGCCGATAGAAATCATGTACAGATTTGAAATGGAGAGATATTAAGTGTGAAGTTAGGGAAAAAGTATTCTTGAAAGTATCACTGTGGAAAAAAATGATCATGTTTGCCAAAAAAGGGAAACTTAGTCCCAAATTCATTAGTCTATATGAGATCACAAAATGTGTAGGGCCGAGAGCTTATAGACTAGCCTTGCCACCTGAACTACAGTAGATTCATTATGTGTTTCACATTTTGATGCTGAGGAGATATAGATCTGATCCTTCCCATGTGATACCTATAAAAGATATTCAAGTACAGTCAGACTTAACCTCTGAAGAGTAACCAATGTAGATTCTAGCTAAAGAGATTAAGCAGTTAAGAAACAAAATCGTACTACTAGTTAAAGTTCTATAGAAGCACCATAAAGCACAATGAGCTACATGGGAAAGCGAGGAGCAAATAAAGGCTCAGTACCCACACTTATTTACATCAGGTAATTTCAAGGGCAAAATTCCTTAAGAGGGGAAGGATTGTAATGCCTATAAATCTGAGTTTCATCAATGGTACCTCCGAGCCATGAATAGTGTTTTCAAGAAGCCAAGGCACCTTTATAAGGCCAAGAAGGGTGTGTACTAGTCATAAAACTTTGATGGGCCAAAAAATAAAGAAAATGAAATAATTAAAAATTTTAGTAGAACCAATAAATCATTTTAGGCTATAAACTAGTGAATAGTGACCTTAAATGAGTTTGTGCCAAGACAGCTCAGGGATGTGCCTAGGTGGACTTGAAAATACCATACCTTGAAGCTCAAAAATTCCAATGACTTAATTGTTGAAGGAATTTTAATATTTTGAAATTGTTTGATAATTGTTTAGAATTTTTCATTTAGGCAAGTGAATGGAGTTTTGACCTAAAATTTTACAGGGCCCTTAATGGGCATTTTTGAGGATTTTTTGCACTAAAATAATTATCTTTAGAGGTTTTGAAAAATTATTTTAAAATTTCAAAATTTAAAAGAAAATTGGATTTATTTTAGTTGTTAGATCACCACATGTCATGATCTAACCACTCCACCTTATTAATATAAAAGCCTTACAAATGTGGGAGTGGCACATGTGTCAAGGGAATTATCCCTAATATCTTCCCCACCAAAAAGCCAATGCCACCACTAGTATTCCCCCACTATTTTTCTTCCTCTTTTCTCTCTCTTCCCACTATAAAAGCCTAAAAAATTATATAGCTATTGACCTCCATGATCTTTAGAAGCTATTTTAAGCAACATAATTGAAAAATGTTGGTTGGAATGTGAGAATTGGTGATATAGTGAATAGTGACAATTCTTGGTGTCAAGAGAGAGAAACAAAGCCATAGATTAGTGGAAAAGAGTGTTTTTTACATGTTGGGTATGTGTATTTAATGTAATTCATACATGTCATAATGTGTGTGAACATATGTGTGCATGTGAGTGTGTATGGAAATGTTAGATTTTGTATACGCATGCATGTTTAATGTAAATGAATTATGTGAATATGTTAGCCTAATGGAATAAAGACTATGCGCATGATTTGTATGGAAGAAAAATAATAGTATGTGTGTGATCTTGAAATGGTTGAATGATATACATGGTGATGGTGTGATGTGTGCATGTGTGTGAGACATATTGATTATGCAATTGGCTTAGAAATGAGGTATAACATATTATGACAACATGAATTTGATGAAAGAAATTTATATGTATTAAAAAGGCACCTTGTGACCTGAGGTGTGATTTATTTTGCTAAATGAATTTATGCACAGAAATGATCATTTATAGTGTGAGTAAAATGGTATATTATGATTGAGAGGAAATGCTTGAATTGGGTGAAATAATGCAAGTGTAAATAATGATAAGCAATATTATTAGTAGTAATAATATATCCTAGGCATAATGTGAAATGTTATGGTAATTGAGTGGTGCAGTTAGTGATGATGCTATGGGAATTGGGATATTAAAAATGACCAAATGAATAGTGCTTATTCATAAAATGACTTATAACTCAGGGAGGTGCATAAATGCACAAGTGCCTATAACTAAGGATGATAAACAGTGACTCGATAATGGCAATGACTTCTAACTGTATGAAATACTTAACAATCATAATTTAGCCCATCAGTTAGACACCCACTGGATGGGTTGATTGGTCAACTAGGGAATTAGCAATTGTTAGGGGTTTTGGTCCTCCTAATGCCACTGCCTATGTGATTGAGATAACAGGTGCAATCACTGAGGTTTTGATATTAAGCCTTGTACATTCAAGTATTGGGAGGTCTTAGAGGGTTAATCCTTGCTACCCATTTTATTTATCTATGAATATTTGGAGGTCCTATGGGGCTGATCCCTGCTATCCACCTGAGATGAGATAGACATGTTGGTTGGGATATTGAGAGGTCCCACAAGGCTGATCCCTGCTATCCCTGTAAATGTTAGGTGGTCTATTGGACTAATCCTTACCATCTGGCATTCTGGTATTAGGAGCTTCACATGAATTGATCCCTGCTATCAAATAGAGTTAGGTAGGTACAGCTACTAAGGTCTAAAATATGGAACACTATACAGTCTAGATCTCGTTATCCAGTGTCTTTAAGTATAGTATTTCTTTAATAAGCATGAGTTTAAATGACATAAATGAAAATGAATGTAAATAACCCTGATAAATCTATAACTAGTATAACTAAAAGTACTTTGGAGTGACTTTATAATTTTAATTAAAAATATTGTTTAATAGATAAGAAGTCTGATGAATAATTTAATGGAACTATTTGTGATTGATTTGGCATACTCATGCTACTGTCTTATAGTGTAACCATCGCATGATTATGTGTGTGACATGCACCTATTACATTAAATTCACCATTGAGTTTATACTCAATGTATCAGTGTTCCGATGCTTAGGTTGTAGATAGTAAAGGCAGTCTAGCCTCAATAGTATAGCCTAGTAGTTTAGCCTCTCAGGGTATATTTTTAGCACTTTTAATTTCTTATAGAGTTAGCACTCATGTATAATTAGTGTTGGGCTTAGGTGATGTAAGTATTAAATATGTATTTTGGTCATACGAGAATGGAGAACCTATATACATTAATGTACGTAGGTGAATGTAGGGACATATATATTATTTACTGTATGGTTCTGAATATTATGTGTTTGAGACTTTGTGTGCTTGTGACTCTATGTTATGTTGAGATGTTGATTAGAGGATCAGGAGGGTATAAGTGTTGAAGGATGAGTTGATAATAATATTAGAAGTGTTTTTAATAAATTTAAATTTTGGATTCTTCACTCGGGTAGCCGTTGTCCTACCCAATTTTTTGCAAATCTAGTTTATGTCTTGATAAATGATTTTAGTTATTAATTATAGCCAATATAAGAATAGAATAGGGCCTGAACAAGTAAATAACTAGAATATGTTAATTAAAGGAATATGGATACAAGTGTTAAATGAATAAGGGTTAGGGTAGAATTAGGATGGGTGACCTATGGGAAGCAGCATCTCCTATCTAATTCCTTTAGGAATTGGGTAGGGCTGTTACAAAGGGTGGAGTCAACTTTTAAATGGAGGAAGAAGATGGCTATTTGATCTTATACAACACACACATGAGCTCACCCTTTTATTTTAAGAGTACTAATGGCTATGATTGAGCCACATGGCAATCCAACGACTACGATTAATCCTCTTTAAGTTTAAAGCTTTGAAAATGTGATTTTAATTTACTCTCTAGGTACTTAAAATTCTAGAATATCCTAATTTAAAAACTCCTAAAATTTCATGCCCCAAAGCCAATGGGAACTTAGTTAATTAATTAATCACATTTTCAATAAATTCAAATAAAATAATTATTGATGTTAGAAAATTTTGACTTTAGCATTATTAGACTATTTAGGATTTTTGATGTTTAGATCATGCTATTTTTGGGTCATTTTGAGCACATCTAGAATATTTTATCATTCGGCTTGAATAGTGTCGCTATTCACTAGACACCAATGGAAAATTTTTTATTAGTTCAGTGGTTAATCCAATAACTTTATTTTCATTCCTAATTTCACCAATTATTATTTTATGACTAATACTCCCTCTCAACCGCCTTATGTGACTCAGTTATTGGAAAATACTATTCATGCCTTGGGAAGTGCTATTTAGAAAATCGAGTTTTGCAGATGTTACAGAGAGCATAAGTAGGATTCTATATGTATCTACTATAAAATCCATCATGTATGCTATGCTATGTATAAGGCCTAATGCATCATTTGCTCTTAGTGTCATGAGCATATTTCAAACCAACTATGGAAAGGAATACTGGGTAGTTATCAAGAACATCTTTAAGTACTTGAAAAGAACTAACGATTTGTTCTTGGTACATGGAGAGCAAGACTTGCATGTAAGCGGGTATACTAGTGCTAGCTTGTAATCAAACAAGGAAGACTGTAAGTCTCAATTTGGATATATATTCATTATGGGTAGAGGAGCATTTGTTTAGAAGAGTTCTAAATATGAAACGACTACTAATTCTAGAACTAAAGCCAAGTATATCACAACTTTTAGTGTGGCCATAAAAGCAGTTTGGATCAATAAGTTCATTACTGAACTAGGAATGGTTCTTAGCATTATCGATCTAATACCTCTGTATTACGATAATAATAAAGCTATGGCACAGGCTAGGAAATCATGGTCTCATCAATGATCTAAACATATCTTTAAGTACTACCATATGATTAGGGAGATCATTATAGATAAAATGTGAAGATGAAAGAGTCCCTACAAATCAAAATGTAGCTAATCCTCTCATGAAAGCACTATCACAAAGAAAGTTTGATCAACATGTAATATGTACATTAAAACATCATTTCTAAATAAAAAAGGTATTTCTTTATTACATTTTACTTTTATAGTATTTATAATTATTTGATATATCTCAAACCATGTTATTAAGTCCATAATACACAATTGCAGTGTAGAGGAAATCATGAATTATTCATGACATGAGATTCTTATTACTTGTAAATGTGGTAATACCTAAATTATTCCTAGTCATAGTATTAACAAAAAGGGATATCATTAATGTGAATAAACCAACATATGTAAAACTTCTTAACTAAGTCAAGTAGTAGTTCTCACAAGCTGTAAGGATGTTGATGCTTAGAGTTAACATGTGAATGTTTTCTTAGGAAGCAAATTTATTGAAAACCCAACATAAGAACTTCACATGGACACTTAATTTATATCAGTGAAAGCATCTCATCATATCAATAATGAAACTATCCTTAGACTTGAGACCATTAACTATCTTTAGTACAGAGTGATATACTTTAACTCTAAAGCTTTTACTTTAAACTAAAAATATCCATAACTCAAAAATTGGATATATCATAAGATACTTAATAGTAAGGTAGTGATTAATAAAGGATTCACCACCTTAGATTATAGTGGGGAGTTTATCTCATAGTTCTAATATGTTATCTTTGTTTAGGAATTTTTGGCTAAAGTAAAATGCAAGTGTGAATGAGATTCACAACGGCATTTTGGGAATAAAGGTAAACTTATTAAAGCCAAAATGATCATGACTTAATTACACATACTTAATTAAGAATTGTGTTGATATAAGTTCATACTCAAACCTAAATTAGATAAAAGATGGTGAAAGGAGCTTATTGCATAATAATTGTATATGGAACAATTAAGTCAAACCACTTAACTTTTTGACACTTAGGTAGCCATGATGAATGTCTAGATGCCTCTAATGATTTTTTCACATACGAATTATTAATTAGGAATTAATTATGACTTAGTGAGATTGAATCATAAGAATCCTAGCCAAAGTAGGATTCTAATTCATTATGTATTACTGACATGCCCTGAAAGCTAATAAAGTCACACACGTCAATAATTTGAGATGAGAATTAAATTTATCAAATATTTAATGACATGAGATGCCATTGAATATTTAAGAAATAAGAAAGCAAAATAAAATTGGGATTGGAGTCTAATCAAACGTATCTAGCCTTGAATTAAAGTTAGACATATTAGGCCTTAGAGGCTTAATTAGATTTTTTTTAATCTAATTTTTGCCAATCTTTTAATGGTTAAAAGGAACTCAAATTAGTTTTAGAGATGATTTAATTGGGTTCTAAAAGGGCCTCAAATGGCTACCTAAAGCAGAGTCAAAATTTATATGTATAATTGGCTATGCACAGTAACTAGAAGGAGGCCCATTTTGTAAGCCATCTTAAGGCAACTATAAGTCAAATTCTTATGAGATAAAAATAAGACCTAGGGTAATTAATTGGCTAAAATAGCCTAAAAAAAAGCCACTAAAGCCTTTACCCTTGCTTTCTATGTTAAGTTTATTTTAACAACAAGGAAACTTTTTTTCTTCCACTTCCCTAATCTAAAAAAATCTTACTAGCCTCTAGATTTTTCAAGTTTCTCTCATCATCAAGTTCTTTTGTAGATCTTTTGGGATTAATTGACATGCGAGGTGATTCTATGTAAACCCCACATCAATTATAGGAGTATGTTAATTTCTATACATGATTTTTTAAATGTTTATGTCATCCATAAAATAACATAATCCTCGTATGCATTCTATAATTTTAATTACATCCACACAAACCTTTTTCATGAGATCTTTTAGTCTTGATGGATTAGTTTTAAGATTATGGTTATTGCCTGTGGTCCACATGGACCTAAGTTCGATAATAGTTTTGTGTTCTTCTTTTTATATTATGTTTTAATACTTGTTACATATTTCATCTTTTTTTTACCACTATAGCCTATTACTAATGTCTATTTATGCCAAATATATCTTTATAACTAAATATAATATATTATGTTCATTGTCATACATGTAAATTACATTCTGAAATTAACTCTATATGTATGTTTGTGTGTGTGTGTGTGTGTGTGTATAAGTCCACACGAACTACTCTTTATTGGGATTAAGTTTGTAAAGACATAATATTATTATAAGCATGCTTGTTTATTGTCCATATAGACATATAATTGTGAATTAATAACTTAATTCCATAATTATCTTAATGTATGTTCATAATGCTAGATGATGTATATTCTGTTTATGAGTTCATTATCTTAATTCTTTTTTATTCATGATAGTTTAATGTGTTTTAAGGTCTTTTAGGACCTTTTATTATGATTTTAACTGCTCCATTTGAGTGATTGCGAGCTGGTAACCTCATTATAGAGATAGGGTCTAGATGGACCAATTGACACCCTTATCTTATGTCTACACGGACTTATGCTAATGACCTTATGTTGTCTGCACAAACTAAAAGATGTAAAAATAGGACCAATCTTTATTTTATGTTTATTTTCTTTAGTTTTGCATTGTTTATTTCATTGCTTAATTTTGGTACATAGCTATTATAACTTGTTTTACATTTAAAAGTCTAACTTCACATCAACGATTCTTATACATAATTAACTGGTGTTTTCATAATAAAATGATTTTGGTTTTTCTTAATAAAACTCACATAAAAATGTATTTTAATAAAGGCTAATCTCTTAGAGATAAGAGTTGAGTAGTTACCACTAATTCAAATGAAATTATGGGTAATTGTTAGGTTAAACTAGAATAAATGAATAGCCAATTTATGGATGTATAATTCACATCTTTAAGCTTTATTACATATTTTAATTATTGTAAATTGCTTTTTTCTTGCATGCAAAGGTGATATGTATGTTTTATTAATTATTTTTACTTGCTTACATGATATAGGATTGATAATAATCATAATATAAATGTATATTATTGGGGCATAAATAAGATTTGATTCTAAACCTTTGTTGGGGAAAAGATCAGTGGTCCTAGTGTAAAGCTAGGTGGTGATCCAAACACAACCTCCCCATTCCTAGTATATCTAAAATCTACAACTGTGTAATTTTCATTCTAAATATTTCCCTGTATTTTCCATAAACATTATAATAGGTAGAAAATGATTTTGTAAACATTATAAAAATTAACCAAATGGATTTCTACCTAATTAACTAGTGTTTTCTAATAAAATGGATTTTGATTTTCCTTTAATAAAAGTCACAATAATAAAACTTGTTTTCATAAATTGGCATGTGAGGACTAAAGTTTTAAAAAAATCAATTTCTTAGTTTAATGCATAATATTCTTTAATTTTATGTTGTAACACTTGTACGTCGAGGCTCCGTGAACAGTACCACTAACGTCAAAAAGTGTTCCTAGAATGCTGGGTCACCTTCATGAGGCTCGAGGGAGAGGTACTAGTGATGAAACTTTGAGCAGCCATAAAATGATGAGAATGGCTTAATTTAAAGATTTAACAGAACTAATAAATTATTTTAGGCTGTAATCTAGTAGGTCGTAGGCTAAAATGGAGTCGGCCAGGAATGACCTAGGATGTGCCTAGATAGACTTGAAAATGTCATACCTTGAAGGTTAAAAATTCCCTTATGTCTATTGGTGAAAGAATTTTTGAATTCTAAGGCCGTTTGCAAATTTTCTTAATTTTGAGGTTTTATACGTAAATCGAGGCAACTGGATAACTATCATGTCGATGAAATCTAGTCATGAAATTTTATGAGCCTTTAAATGGGACTAATTGAGGATTTTTAAAACAAACTCAATGATTTTTGGAGGTCCAAGTGATTTTTAAAAATTAGCCAAAGTTTCTAATAAAATTGAGTTTTTTTGGGACACTCGGGTGGCATGTGGCCCCACCAATACAACTTTAGCCACTATAAAAGGGCTCAAAGTGACACCTAAGTGTCCACTTGGCCACTCACCCTCACCACCTCACTTCTTCTCCTTCTTTCTCTTCCTGTTGTCCTAATGCCATTTCTTATTAGAAGCCACCATTTTTGTATCATTTTCTAAGTTTTTCCCTTGTGTATTGCCACCAAAAAATCCTTTACTTATGTTTTGAATGGACTTGTAAAGGTTTTGGAGGCTATAAGAGTCCCTAGATTACAAAGAAATTCAAGGAAGCTAAGGTGTACATTCAAGGGTGCCAAGAATCAACTTTTGATATGTAAGTAATTTAGCCCTTTTTAATTTTATTTCCTAGGGGATTTGGTAATTTTAAGAATGCCTATATTCTTAGAATTTGAATTAGAGATGTGTGTGATTTTTCATAGATTTTTAAAGGTGAGGTGGCATGAATGGAAGAAAGGGAGAATTGAGGTGTGCTTTGGTTTCTTTCGAGCTTAAAGTGAAGAATTCATCTTTTTTTTATAGTGAGGCAAGTGAATTTAAGGCATTTAAAGCATGAATGATGAAATTCATATGTTATTAGCTTAGAATTCTTGTATGGAAATGGTGGATTGTGTGGTTAGTGTAGGTGAATTAATGGATTAGGCATGGAAATAGGTCAATGGTATGTAGAATGAATGTTTAGAATGGTAATAGTCGAGAGCTGTATATATGGTGTGTGATGTGTTTATGGCTTGATAAGGTAGATTTTCATGACTTCTAAGATAATTGACATGAATTATATGTGTATGTGGTAAGAATTTGTGAGTTTTGGTGTGTGCCTTTATTGGGCTGAGAGGTGCCTTAGTGTGTAGGTTAAGTGTATGGCATGTGTGCGTGACATATTGTAAGGAATATGGCTTGCTAATGATGGTATGTTAGGTGTAGGTGAAGGAATTGGTGAATAAAGCTTGTGTATGTGTGTTTCTAGTGTGGTCGAGGCATGATTAAGGGGTAAATTGGCTTAGTTTGCATGGCAATGGCATAATATGTATTTAGGCATGCTTGTGTGATGTTAAAGTGTGTGTATGTGTGCTTAAATATGATTACAAGCATGTGTATGGTAAATTGGGAGTAATGGCCAAGGGCTATGCAAGGCTAAGATGGCATAAAAATGGGGTATGTTTTGGCATGTACATATGTGTGATGTAACATGGCATATTTGGCATAGATGTGGCAATGTTTATATGGCATGACCTAGGTGAATGTGTATGATTAGTATGACATGAAATGGATATAATATGGGATACCTTTTAAGGATAGAAAAAGATTGAAAAATGAACATGAAATTGGCTTGTAATGATATGAAAAACTAAATGGTAAATGGACTAGTTTTGGCATGAAATTAGTATCTGAAAGTGGCCTAACTTGTAATGTTTATGTGACATAGTATGGAAGCCACTATTATGGCAATTTGACATATACTTTTGAGCTTGGCATTAGGCTTATGACAATGCATGATCATGAGTGCAAATGGCACTAAAAAGGACTTGAAAATGACCTAAAATGAACCTAAAATAGCCATTTTAAAATAGAAAAATGACCTATAATTGTCCCATTAAAAATGATTTTGGGACCCTATTTAAAATAACTACTTAGCATGTGAATAATTGAGCCAAAATAATACACTAGACTAGATTTAATATGCCTTCAAAAAAGAGTTAAAATAATTCAGAAGATTGACCTGTAATTGTCTGGTAGGGATAAAAATGACCTATAACTATCTAGGTAAAAAATTGACTCTCTAATAAAAATTTAACTATCTATTTTTCAACTTAGAATATTATAGAAAGATGATCAGTAAAGAAATAAAATTAAAATGAAGTCAAATGGCTCATTAGTTAGACACCCACTGGATGGGTTAACCGATCAACTTAGGGATTAGCAGTTGCTAGATTGTCTATTTATTAGACTGGGTCGATACAGCTATTGAGGTTCATAATTGAGCCACTGCACTAGTTTATGGAGCAGACCACTATATTTCTAGCACTATTGATTGTATATCAAACTATGTTGGTGTAATGGCCAAGGTCCTTAGAGGGGCCACTATACTAGTCTGTTAGGTAGACTAGGATAAATATTCTTAACATGATACATTGCCATTGAGAGGTCTATAGACTAATCCCTATGCACACTTACTTATCACTTTGCCCTTTGGGAGGTTCCTGTGAACTAATCCCTATAGTTATATCTGGCCAGTGTAATGATCAAGGTCCAAAATGTGGGCCACTACACACTTTTTAGTTCCCTTTTAGTCTAGTGTCTGTGAGTGTCGTCTACCTAGTTGAGCCTATAAGATGGAATTAAAAATAAAGTAAAATAACAAATCTTGAATAATTGATGATAAATTTAATAAATAATAGATAGTGGCATTTTAGTAATTTTAAAGTAAATATGGCATATCATTTGAATGGCATCAATTACCTAGCATATTAATCACACACTACACTTAGACCATTTTTTTATGCTTGCTTGTGTGTGTTAATGCATGTGGAATGTTTTAAAAGTTTTAAATTCACCATTGAATTTTATACTCAGCATACCCATATTATGGTGCATAGGTTGCAAGGATAAGCAGGCTAACCTCGGTGATTGTGTAGTGTAGCAATACAAAGTGTTGAAGTGTAAATAGAGTTGTTTTTTTAGTAGTGGCACTCATGTAAATTCTATAGGCAAGGGTTAGCATGCTTAGAGCTACTATGTTTGTATATAACCATGGACATGATGTATATAATAAGTGTTTAGTTTGTTTAGGTTGTTTGATGGTTTTGATGACTGTGGTCTTGAGGCCCTATGTGTGCGTGATTTTGATATATGTTTAATGTGTGTTAATGTTGATTGGGGGACTAGAAGGGTCTAGATAGAGGTTGAATGGAATGATTGTCTATAAAAGCATTTTAACAAGTAAAAATAATTTGGTATGTCACCTAGGTAGTAGTTGTGCTGTCCAAATATTTTGTAACCTATAAAATGTCTACAGATAGTTTTTATAAGTCTATCAGACCATATATAAATATGATTAAAGGTTAGATTAGACATCTAAGCAATATCTTATCAAGTTTTAAAATCATCCATAAGTGTTAAGGAGTCTACCTCTAGGGAAATTCTAGGATGGGTGACTTAGTGGGAAATGCATCACCCGTCAGGTTTCTTCAGGAATCCAGTAGAAGGTGTCACACATATACTTCTTTTGTGTTTGTAGATATGTTCATTTTATTAATTCTCTATGTGATTGAATGTTTTATTTTATTTTGAAAATCTGCTTGAGGAAAAGGACAAAATTATAAATATAATATGGAATTCTATATTATCTTGAGGTATGAATAATAGTAGAGTTCTGAACCATTTTCTTATTTGGCTGCATAAGGCATTTTCGAAATTTGTTTAGGTGGATACTCCTACCTTGTAGTGCCTAACTCACTCTTTCTAGGGTAATAAAATAGGAATGGATTGAGATTTCTTATAATTTCATTCTTGTCCTTTAGGATTTGAGGTGTGAGATTTAGGTTGAGTCTTTGGTTGTTTTAGTTTGATCAGCCTCAAAAAGGAAGGGACGTGAACAAGTACCCTTTCCTATATGATTTAGATAAATTTTGAGGAAGAAATTTCATAAGAGGGGAAGGTTGTAATGACCCACACATATAGGCTAGAAGAGAATATGAATAAAATAAGACAACAAAAATATTAGGGTTAAAAGGAAATAATTTTCCTTAAGCTAGTTAACTTTGGTTATTGTATGAAAATTTATGGTATTATGGACAAAAATGTTATATTTTAAGGACCAAAAGGGATATTTTGATAAAAGGTTATTTGGACCATTGGATTAAGATTTAAGTGACAAATCTATGCCATCTATCTAAAAGCTATAAATAGCCTTAAAAACTACTATTAGTTTTCTTTTCAAAAACTGACTAGCATTCTTTTCTTTTTTTTCTGCCTTCGAGGAGTCATAGAGACTCCATTTATGAACCTTGAACATCCATTACTAAGGTAATTTGACTAGTCAGCATCTAAACTCTTTTTTGTGATTATTCAACTCTTCTAATTGTGTTCTTGTGCAATTCTATATTCCTTTGAGTTTTTCATGTTGGAAGAAGAAGAAAGGGAAGAAGTAGTAAAGAAGAGGAAATCAAAGAGGAATGCAGTAATTAAGGCATAAATGCGTAAAGAGCGATTTGATCGGCCTTAGAAAAGTATGTGCATGAACAATTTTGTATTTTCTCCTTTAATTTCTAGCTAATTTTACTTTTAGATTATCTACTACAATTTTGCTTGAATTGATGGAAATTTTTTCAAATTTATGAGTAATTTTATGTGTAAATTATTAAGAAATATGTTAAAATGATTATGGTTTGAGTTAGATTTGGTTTGGAAGTGTTTTAATGGGATTTGGTATGAAAATGGGAGAAGTTGCCACTGAATATTGTTAATTTTTGAGTCAAAATCTATAAAAAAGATAAAAAAAATAAGCCTCACGACCGTGACCTTGTATAGGTCATGCCCGTGACCTCTTTCTATGGTGTGACCCCCTCATATCAGCATAATGTAATTTGTTTTTCTTTCTTGAAATGTAATATTTCATAAACCTTTTTCCATTAAACTTCCACAATGACTTTGTACTATATATAAGACATAAAATGTATGAAATTTTGGCATATTTTGACTATGGTTTTTGGTTCAAACCCAAATGTATGATAAGCAAAATTATGTAACACCTAAAAATCTTAGGCATTATGAATAGTGACTTTAGGGAAATGAATAAGATTTTTCTTATTGATCAAGAGTTTATGTTATAATTAGGCTGTGAGTGTAGTTTGACATGGATATAAAGACTTTTGGATAGTTAACTACTAATAACAAGTATGTTCATGAATAGTGCTTTTTATAAGGTGAATAGTGTTTCTCAAGATCTAAGCTACACTAATTGAACAAATTGAAAGTAATAATTAAGAAACAATAAAGTCATTAAGATGGTTAAAAATAGAAGTTAAGTTTTTACAGCAATACCTATAAATAGTGACATAATTAAAGCTAAATCATAAAATATTCGATGTTTGATCAAAGGAACCTAGAATGCAACATCCTAATTGTAACATCTAGAAATGGCTAAGAGCCTACTGAGTGTTTTAAATGTTAAAATCATATATCGGGAGGTGTAATAAAATTAATAAAAAAAATTATAAATTGACTAAAGGGTGTAATATTCGATGTACGAATAAGAATAATAAAAAAATGAGAATAAGAACTAGAAGTAAACATAAGAAATATATGCATATAGGTAGAATAAAAAGTAGAAGGATGTTATTGTAGTTTATATGTAAGAAGAAGGAATAAAAATGAAATAAGTACTAGTCAGTTGGAACATTACAAAATTAAAGAATGTTACCATATAAAAAAAAATAACAAGAGGCTAGAGTCAGGGAAAAATGAGAAAAAGAAAGAAAAATAAGTATCATAGAGAAGTTAAAACTAATGAATTGCCCTTCCAACATATTGAATTTCATCTTTAATCCATTGAATTCAACTTAAGGAAGAGGATTTTGAAAAAAGGGTCCATAACAAAAGACTGGTTAGATAAACAAAAGTGGACATAAGTATCCTTTGACAATTTCAGCACTGATAAAAAGGGAGAATCATATTAAAATAAGGGAAGAATGGTTGCAATAGCATTGAGAGGTTGCATAATGAGAATTTAATTAAAGATGTGAATGGATTTCAGCTTTTGTCAAATTGAATTATGTTTTATTGATTTAATGGAATCAAAGTAACTGTTATTTGCATTTTAAGTTGAAGGATAGTGGTGAGATACAAGTTCAGGAATAGTGTTAGATTTCAGTTAGGTTATACAAAATCAAGTTGAACCACACATTGAATTTGATTTTTCTTGAGTTTGGAATGAATTAATGGCAATTGAAATTAAATGGTTACTACGTGAGGCTAAGGAACCGAATTTAATTATGGTAATTAGGCATTGTCACTATTGTAATTATTACCTAGTGAATTTTGCTTGTTGAAAGAAGAATTCCTATTCTAAGCCATCGATGCCAAGGTACTAAAAAGGTGGCATCGAAATGGAAGTGAGATGACTAAGTGATTAGAATGTGGATTAGGAAAATTGAGGACTGAAAGGTGGCAGGCAAGAATCAGTGGCAATAGGCAAAGCAAAATTTTAGTAGCTAAACACAAGTTTGTGGTTTCCTTCTTCCCATTAAATCTCTCCTATTTGGTGTGGAAACTAGGTCGAGAGTGAGTTGTGTGAGTTAATGGGAAGAATTAGTAGGGAATTTTAGGAATGGTTGGATTCAATACATAAATTTCTATAATTTATGCAACAACTATAATTCCAATAGAGTTAAGACTAATTATTAAGGTATCAAACTCTATTATGGCTAAGTTGGACTGATTCAAGTATGTCTTTGAATTGAATTCTACTAATTAGAGTAATGTTTTATATGTACAAATGTTAACAACTATAGTGATAGGATTAAATGGGTGGCATGTTTAGACATATGGAAATAGAGTATGCTTAAGATTAAGTAATCTACTGAAGGGTACGGCAGATATACAGCAAGCAGAGTTTAGAAATTATAGTGGATAAGAGCTACATTAAGAAGGATAATAGGAGTTTTAATAAGCTAATACATTGGGGTAAGTTGAGGGTGTTTGAGAGGCTCTACACTTTTATAGTAAAACTGCTACCATCCAGCAATAGTTAATTACCAGTGGATTTGAGCTTTTTTTTTGGAGGAAATAGGGGTGGTTAGGTTGGCTCAGTAGTAAAGGGGAAAGACTTTTTGGATGTATACCTTATAAAATGTAAAGAGCAAAAAGGTCATATGATAGTTGATTACAATGTGAAGTCTAGATAGGTACAATAAATTTTAGAGCATAGGGTTAGTAAATATGAGTTTTGATATTAAAATATTGTAAAGGTCATTGGGGAAAAGGGCCTATTGAATGTAAATTGATTTTTAGAGTGCAAATAAACATGAAAAAAGAAGCAATGCCTTCAAAGAGGAAGAAATTAATTTTGAGTACAAAAAAGAGCAATGGATTAGGTTCTAAAGTAGTAGAAGGAAGCAAAGCCTTTAAAAGGTTAATACAAAAATGAAAAAGGCATAAAGGATTAAGGTAAAGCATTCCTATGTTTCCCATTTCTTTAAGGATTGAAAATCTATTGGTAATTATGCTATAGTTTAATCCTAAAATACATTGCTGCTATAAGTGAGAATTTAGAATATATGTGTATAAAGGGAACCAATGGGTTTTATGTGTATAGAGAGAAATGCTTAGAACATAGCTGGCAATAAGAAGAGTTGAAGCATACAAGTTATAGTACTATGTCTTAATAAAGAGATAATAGTTCTATGCACCAAGAAAGTTACACTTATATAGACAATGGGTCTTCGGGGCTCCTAGGTTCGATTTGTCTAATGATGATACAAAGGAAAAAATCATAAAAATGGATTTTTTATGTCCAAAACGAAGATCTTAAACCTTTTTTTGAAAAAAAAATAAAATAAAAAACGGCCGTTTGGAGGACCAAAACGGGTCGTCCCACACGTGGGACACCTGCTCTGGGCCTAAAACAGCAGTTTTGGCTTCGAAAACAACTGTTTGGGCCGTTCGGCCTAAACGGGTGTTCTTGCATGCGGAACGGCCGTTTGGGCCCATAACAACCAAAACGGCTGTTTTGCCAAAAATGGGCATTTGGCCCCTGGAAACGACCATTTTGGCATTACTGCATTGGAAAATGACCATTTTCAAGCAAAACATCCATTTTCTACCTTAGGGGTCATGCATAAAAGCCAATTGGGACATTTTGAGCCAAGGTTGGTCAATTTAAAGAGAGAGAAAATATTCTAGAGAAAGAAACTACACAAAAAATACCAAAATACTCTTCCAAACTCTAATTTTTTTGGGTTTTTTTTGAGATTCAAGCATCATTTTCATCCCGAGTCGAGATCTTTCTGAAGGCAAATATACCGATGTATTGACCGACCGATTTTTTTCGTCTATTTTGCATTTTTCTTTCTGCATTTTATCCATCTACTAGTTAGATATGGTAAATTATTTTTGCCATATTTTTTTATTTGTGAGACTCCTTATTTTCCTTTAATTTCTATCTGTGCTTTTATTTTGATTCACATAAAAAAAATTATTTTTGGTCATTTGGGCTGATTTTATTTTTCTTTTTGCATTATCTGTCTACTAGTTAGATGTTGTAATTTATTTAGGCCATATTTTGAATTTTTGTGACTGTCTATTTTTTTTAATTTCTGTTTGTCTTTTTTATTTTTGATTTGCATCAAAAATATTATTTTTGGTTATTTGGGCTAATTTTATTTTTCTTTTTGCATTATCCATCTACTAGTTAGATGTGATAATTTATTTATGTGATATTTTTTATTTTTGCAATTGTTTATTTTTACTTAATTTCTGCCCGTTTTTCTATTTTTCATTCGCATGCTAATGTATTATTTTTGTTGTTGTAATGCGAGTAATCTGGTTATTTGAGAGTTGATTGTTATTGTCTATCATTTGGTAGATTGTATTTTAGGTATTCCAAAATGTAATTCTTTAATTTTTATTTTTCATTCGGTTAGATTGTATTTTAGGTAATTACCTTATATTTTATTTTTTTGTTCGAATTGTTTCCCTATGTATTCTATCAATGTTGTAATAATTAGGAAAATGATTTTTCATGCGATTGAAAAAATAACCAAGATATTTTTATTTAATTAATTGGTGTTTTATTAATAAAAATAGGCTTGATTTTTCTTAATAAAAGTCACAATAAAATTATTTTCTAAAAATTAACATGTGAGAACCAAAGTTCTCAAATTAAATCCATTACCCGATTTATGTATGATACATCCAATTTCAATCCCAAAAAATTCCATGAGCACCGAATTAGGTAGAAAAATGGTTTTACATGTTAAAGAAAAATAATAGTCAAAATCATATTTTTACCTAATAAATTGGCGTTTTGTTAATAAAATAAATTCCGATTCTTTCTTAATAAAATTTACAACAATAACATTTATTTTCCAAATTAACATTTGAGAACCAAAGTTCTCAATCCATTTTTCCAAATAAAAATCATCATAATAAAATTCATTTTTCTAATTTGACATTTGAGAACCAAAGTTCTCAAAGCCATTTTTCTAAATAAAAATCATCACAATAAAATTCATTTTTTCAATTTGAGATTTGAGGACCAAAGTTCTCAAAGCCATTCTTCCAAATGAAAATCATCATAATAAAATTCATTTTTTTTAAATTAGCATGCAAGAACCAAAGTTCTCAAACCCATCATCCGATTTTAATAAAAAGTCATTACAATAAAATCCATTTTTTAAAATTGGCATGCGAGAACCAAAGTTCTCGAAATAATCAATTGCCC
>CANXYI010861106.1:0-10236 GCA_948208565.1 Hura crepitans
AATATAAAACCAAGAAAAAACTTACTCCTTGAAAATTAGGTTATTATTTATCCTTACCTTAAATCTTCAACTTCTCTTAGTCAAACCCATAATCCAAGATTCTACCATAATAAATGAACTCAATCCCTACTTATTTTAGGTTTAGAAGTGTAAAAAAATGGTGTTAGAGGGAAAAAAAGATGAGCAAAAATAGAGGTTCTCCTCTTTAGGTGTGGCATTAGCAAGAAAGTAGAAGGAAAGAGGGTTGGCTACCTTATTATTCAATTTTTGACCATATTTTAACCTTTTTTATAGTGTTTCAATAGGTGGTTAGATTAAATGGATCAAAGATACAATGGTTTTCATTTTCCCTTCTTAAAAACCTCTTTTTTTAAACTATTCTTGCTTAATTTATCACCATTAAACACAACTTTATGCCCCAATAATTCTTTAAAATATAATCCTTAAACTTAGTAAAAACTTGCATTCAAAAAATGTTAAAAACCTGATAAAAATATAACTTAACATCTTTTCCTGATTCAATAAAAATACTTCTTGATATTTAAAATTCTAATTCTGATGCTAATGGACTATTTAGAATATTTAAGTATTAGGTTGTATTAATCTGAAAATTTTTTGAGCAAAAATTGAATATTTTATGATTCCACTAAAACTAGGTCATTATTCATGTGACACTACAATAAAATCTTAATTGTCATTTTTAACTATCTAAACGACTTCAGATTGACTCCAAATTTTATCCAAATTATTTTTTGATTAATACTTCCCTCTGCTTTAACTAGTGTGACTTAGGTTTTGGGAAATACTATTAATCTCAAGAAGTATTATTCATAAGTTAGGATTTTCGGGACATTACATTTCTTCCTCTCTTAAAAGAAATTTCATCCTCAAAATTACCTATTCAAATAGATACAGATACTACTCCTTTATCTAAGCCTTGCTCTCCTAAGTTACATCTTCCATGCCATGATGTTGCTACAATACTTTCACCAGAGGCACTTTTTTGTTTCACAACTCTTTAACTTCTTATGCAAAAATTCTCACAGGCTTTTCTTGATATAATAAATCTAGCTCTATCTCCAGTTTTTCAGCTGCCAACACATGGGATGGATCTATTTTATATCTCTAATGCATTAATATGTGGAACACATTATGCATCCACTGTAGCTCAGGAGTTAAAGCTACTCTGTAAGCCACTGATCCTACACGTTCAATTATTTCATGTGGGCCAATGAACCATGGACTTAGCTTACTTTTTTTGCCAAACCTGCACACCTTTTTTCATGGAGATACACTAAAAAACACTTTATCCTCACTTTATTCTAAATATCTTTCCTTTTTAGATCTGTATACGACTTCTATCTATTTAAAGTAGCCTTAAGCATGTCTTTGAGAATCTTTGCTTTCTCTTCAAGATCCTTAATCTAATCTAGCCCTATAAGATTGTTCTCGCTTAGCTCACTCTAACCCAAAGGAGTTTTGCATCTTCTCCCATACAAGGCTTCATAAAAAGCTATGACTAAGCTTGCTTGATAACTGTTATTGTAAGCAAACTTTGCCAAATAAAGATAATAGTCTCAGCTTCCCTTCAACTCAATGACATAGCTTCTTAACATATCTTGAAGAACTTGAATGATTCTCTCAGATTGGCTATCCATTTGCGAATGGAATGCCTTACTGAATCTAAGTTGAGTACCTAAGGCATTGTGGAGGTTTTTTCAAAACCTTAATGTAAACCTTAGATCCCAATAAAAAATGATAGATAACAGCACACCATGCAACCGGACAATCTCATTAATGTACAACTCTACTAGCTTTTTTAAAGAGTAATCCATTCTTATAGGTATGAAATGCATTGACTTAGTCAATCTATAAACCATTACCCATACTAAATCACACTTGTTTCTCATCATTGGTAAACCAACTACAAAATTTATAGTGACTCTATCCCACTTCTATTCTAGTATTGCTATAGGATAAAGTAATCTAGATAGAACTTGATGCTCAACCTTAACTTATTAACAAGTAAGGCATTTGGTCACAAACTCAGCTATGTCTCTCTTCATGCCTAGCCACTAATAATCTATCTTCAAATCCTGATACATCTTAGTACTTCTAAAATGTATAACATATGGTGCATTATGGGCTTCTTGCAGAATCTGTTTCCTCATATCTTCAACATCAGGTACATATAGATGGTCATGATAATAAAAACAACCATCATTCTTGATCTCATAATCAGTAAGCTTCCCCTCTTGAATTATGTTGATAACATTCATAAGCTTATGGTAATCCTTCTAAGCATCTTTCACTTATTGTAGCAATCTTGGCTTGATTTGTAATTCTACTAACAATCCTCTATCATTTGTCAATTTCAAATTGACATTTATAGTTCTCAAGGCCGATATGAACTTTTTGCTAAGAGCATCTGCTACCACATTGGCTTTCCCTGGATGATAGTTAATAAGGCAATCATAATCCTTTATTAACTCTATCCACCTACTTTGCCTCAATTTAACTCTTTCTGTGTGGGAAAATACTTTAAGCTCTTGTGATTAGTATAGACATAACACTTCTCCCATATGAATAATACCTCTAGATTTTTAAGGCAAACATATAGCTACAAACTCTAAATCATGAGTCGAATAGTTATTCTCATAAGGCTTTAGCTGCCTCAAAGCATAGGCCACAACTTTGCTTTCTTATATAATCACACATCCTAACCCATTTAATGAAGCATTAGTGTAGATCACAAACTCCTTTCTTGATATCGATTGAACTAAAATTAGAGCTTCTATCAACATATTTTTCAATTTGTCAAAGCTCTCTTAACACTTGTCATCCTAAATAAACTTGGCATTCTTTTTCATGGAAGTGTCATAAAGGTAGAAATAAAAAAAAAATCCCTTAACAAACTATCTCTAATAGCAAGCTAGATCTAAGAAACTCCTGATCTCTATAGTGTTTTTGTGTGGCTTCCATTCCATAATTGCCTCAATCTTGCAGGGATAAACTCTATTGCCATATGTTGAAGATACGTGTCCTAAAAAAGACACTATTAAGCCAAAATTTGCACTTGCTAAGCTTGGCATAGAGATTCTAGTCTCTCAACATTTGTAGCATAGTTCTAAAATATTTCTTATGTTCATCTTGGTTCTTAGGATACATAAGAATGTTATCAATAAAAACCACAATGAATTGATCCAAAAATGGATAAAAGATACAATTTTTAAGACCCATAAATGCTGCTGGAGCATTGGTAAGTCCAAATGGCATTACCAAAAACTCATAATGAATAACGCTCGAGAGTCCCGATTTTATGAATAGTACTTCCTGAGATGTGAATAGTGTTTTTCGAGTAGTTGACACATATTAAGGTGGCTGATGGGCAAAATCATGATGAAAATGAAGTAATTAGTAATAACCACTGAACCAATAAAATTTTTCATGTCAAGAGCTAGTGAATAGTGACTTAAGTTTGCATTAAGTTGGAAAATGGTCAGGCTATGCTCGGACTAACCCAAAATTAGCATGATTTGAAGGTTAAAAATTTCAAAGAGTCTAATGGTGGTGAAATTAGATTTTTTTTTTAGGTGGATTGCTATTTTATTTGAATTTCTTAAATACATGAGTGAATAGTTAATCGGGTTTCCCTTAGCTTTTGGACTTGAGATTTTAAGGGTTCCTTAATTGAGAATTTTTGTAATTTTAAAAGAAACAATTTTAAAGGCCTTAAAAATTTAACTTGTATTTTTGAAGCTTAAAATTTAAATAGGACTAATATGGATTGTTGGATCGCCACATGGCTCGATTATGGCCGTCCTTGCACATAATATAAAAGGTGGCAAGTGTGAGATTTCTCATATATGTGAGAGTTGCCTTGCTCTTTTCTCACCCTCCCTTTGGCTGACGCCATTACCACCACCTCATTTTTCTTTTCTTTTCTTCATTTTACACCTAAATCTAAGCAAGCTTCATAAATTTACCCATTAAATCTTACCTGCACAACTTCTAGATCATGGTTCTAGTGTGAAAAAGCATAATGAAAGCCTACTTTTAGGAATTTACACCTTGTTAAATAGTGCCTATTTTATGTGTAAGTTAAAATCTAATTACATATCTATCATTTACACCTTAAATACTACCTAATAAAAATATATGTAATTAGATTTTATTACATATATTTTATTACATATCTAATTTCAAGCTTTCATATCTTTATTAGGTAGTATTTAAGGTGTAAATGATAGATATGTAATTAGATTTTAGTTTGGAGATATAAAGAATTTTTTATGAATTTTTTAAGTGTAAAACCTATTATATTTATAGCTTAAGAGAGAGAATTAGTTGAGAGAGAAATAAACAAGGCTTGAGAGGCATAACTGGAGTGCTTTAAAGTTCATTGTAAGTGAATTTAATGAAAAATGCATTATGTGATGTTAGTTTGTACATTTCAAGTATTAAGGTTTATGTACAAAAATGGTGAACAATGTATGTGTATGTGTGTGTGTAGTTATGTGTGAAAATTATATGTGTGAGATAAGTGAATGGATATAAGCATAAATACATTAAGAAAGAGTTGAAAAATAATGTGTACGTGTATGAGTGTGGAATGGCCAAATGGTATAGCCTTGGTGTACATGTGTATGCATGTGTGGTTAAGTGCCAGTGACATACCATTGAGTGGATTATTTAGATGTGAACATGACCGGTATGAAAAATAGAGATGAATTATATAATGGTTAGATGATGTACATTGAGATTTCATAATGTGTTTGCATGAGCTGAGGTGAGATATAATGTAAAAATATGTATAAATAGGTATAATATAAGGAAATAATATCATGAATACTTGACCTATTCTTGTGTGATGAAATATATAATTATTATGATATGAAAAACCTAGTATTATGAGACAAATGTATGAGAATGGTAGTGCAAAGAATAGTAAAATGAGTTATTAGACAATGACACTTTAAGATGCTATAAATAATGGCTTAATTGATATATATATATATGTAACTTTATAGGTCATGACGTGAATGGTAAAGTACAAAATAGAAATAAGGAAATAACTTCCTTAAGTAAAGAAGGAAGAATAACTAGGACTGGACTATATTAGCTAGATGACCTACTAGATAGGTTGACCGATCAACTAGAGAGTTAGTAGTTGCTAGTGGATTTGGTCTCTAAGGAGCATTGCCTACTTGTATTATATAGGGGGTGTAGCCGCCAAGGTTTTGGATATAAACCCTGCACACTTTGGATATTAGGAGGTCCATTAGAGCTAATCCTTATTATCCACTTATTTTTAGATATTGGTAGGTCCTCTAGTGTTAATCCTTACTATCCACTCGTTTTAGGGTATTAGGAGATTTACTAAGGTCGATCCTTGCTATCCCAATGTTAGGAGGTCTAAGAGGCTAATCCTTGCCATTCTGATATTATGAGGTTCTTGAGAACTAATCCTTACTATCAGATGGATTATGGTAGGTGCAACTACTGAGGTCTATAATGTGGGCCACTGCATAAGTTGCATTCGTTATCTAGTGTTAAGAGTGTTGTCCTTCGAGTATGGGCCTTAAAAGTAAAATAGACAAAATGACTTAATGTTTTATTATGAGTCTTATGTTGTGATGTGAATGGGAATAAAAAGTGAATGAATAAATTTAGTTAGCTTAATTATAATCTTTAATGTAATAAACTAGACACAATATGGCATGAATAAACTAAGCATGTAACTATTAACTGGCAACACAAAAGTAAAGGTAGGCTAAACATAAGTAACTAAGGGGTTTGCATAATGCATGATGCATATATGTGTAATACAATGCATATTTTATTAAATTCACCACTGAGTGTATACTTAGCATATTGGTTTCCTGATGTATAGGTAAGAGATAGTAGACTTGCAGTCTAGCCTTAGCAAGTAGTGTAGTAGTCAGTCCTCTCACTGGGTATAGTTTTTGTTCCTTTTGTAGTTCATGTCATGTAGAGGCACTCATGTATGAAGAGTCTAGGCCTAGTCATGTAAACTCATTATATAATGGTTTGTAGATATTAAAATAGGTTATAGTGTGGACATAAATATGAATGCATGATTTACATACTGTGTGCTTGAATTTGAGAATGTGATGATGGTGTGATAATGATGATATGAGTATACTAGGGGACTAAGAGGGTCCAATATGATGAAATATGGCTGAGAATAATTATAGAAGTGTTCTTTCACTAATTTAAATTTTTGGTTTCTTCCTCAAACAGCCTTTATACTATCAGATTTTCATTAAAATGTGACCTGTAACTGACTAGTTAAAATAAACTTATATGTATGGTATAAGAATTAATGAATATAATGAAGGAAGCTTTTTAAGAAGATAATGAGATTGTAACATGATATCTCTTATTCGGATTTGGTATTGGATTGGGTAAGAGGTGTCATATTTGGTGGTATTAAAGCCTAATTTAGGCATTCCTAGGTGTAAGATACATGAGTGCTATATGATTAAGGGTTCTATGTCGAGTAAAGCTACATTGGTTTAGGCTGATAATCTTTTCTTTTGTAGTAAATAAAGATGAGCAAGCATACCCTACTAGGAGAAAGGGAAGAGGTGGCCAATCACACACTGATAACTATTCATGGACATACAAGTTCAACAACCTTAATGCCTAGTGATGCAGCATGTTTGGCATAAACACAAGCTTCACTAGTATTAAAGTAATAAATTATTGATTTACTGAGGCAGAACACTACTGTAGTTGCTCCACCACCACCACCACCAAAAGCTCTAGTATAGCCTCTAAAGCCCAACATTACAAAAGACCTATCTAGAAAGGGTCAAAAAGATAGGGGCACTAGACTTTGTAGGAACGATAAAAGATGATACAGCCAGGTCTGAGTATTGGCTTGAATGCACCATTAGAATTTTACAGCAGTTGTAGTGCACCCCAGAGGATAACCTGATATGTGCCACCTCTTTCTTACAAGAGGAAGCATTCCACTGGTGGGAAACCACAGTGAAACAAAAAGCTGTAGTAGATGAGACTTGGGAATTTTTCCTCTAGGAGTTTAAAAAGAGATACATATTATAGACATACTTGGATAAGAAGAGGCAAGAATTCCTGGACTTAAAATAGAGATGAAAGTTCGTGTTTGAGTTGTAGATACCTATTTTTGTCCGACCTTAAATAAATATTAAAGTAAAATAATAATAAAGGGGGGTGAGCGAATAGGTGCTACTCAGCCTTGGAAAGTTATAATGTTATTATTAATTAGTTCATATAGAATATAAATTATACTACTTACTTAATATTTAAGTTGAAATCCTATCATTTCATAGATATATTATTAGAATATTGCTTAATTCATATCATAGTTTGATCCTTATAATGGTATTGTAAACAATGTAATCATATGGGTTTTGCACACTTAAATTAGGAATTAATAACGCATTATATTACAATAAACCAAAAAAGAAAACCAAAGAAATAAATAATAAAATATTAAAATAAGTTGGAAAATAACTAATTATGAAAAAGAAGAAGAAATTAAAAGAAATCATAAATGACAAGGATAGACTAATAAAAATAATAATAATAAAATTACAACCATATAATAATTAAATTACAAATTAATTAAATTAATTACAAGAAAATTATAAAAAAATTAAAAAAATTATTAAATAGAGAAAAAAAGAGAGGGGACTGCTGGGCTAAAACTGCCCAAGCCCAGCAGTTTGTAGCCTAATAATAGTAGTCTGTAGCCCAATAACAGTAGCCCACACCCCCCAGCCCAAGACTAGTCCACCAGCAGCACAGCCCACCAGCCCAAGCCCAGCAGTCTGCAGAAGACAACTAGCCCAACTCTAAAGCCCAACCCATCAGTCCTGTAGAAAAAATATCAAGCACAGTAATAATAGATGAATAATAGAATTACTATTCATCAAAATTACACAATTGATACTACAGTATTCTATAAAAGCCAAAAAATTTAGCAAAGAAAGGGGGCTGTAGAAACATCACACTAAAAAGGAAAAAAAAAAGAGAGATATGTAATAAGAAAAAAAGAGGAAAAAAGAAAGAAAAAATAGAGAAAAAAAAAAGAAATCTGCTGAAAAATAAAGAAGAAGAGCAGAAAAGAAAGTGCATAAAAACAACATAGCAGATAAAGGAGATCACAGAGAAAATAGCAAAGCAAAAACCCAAAAAATGTAACAGAGAAGCAGAATTATCTAGCAGAGAAAGCATTATCTTCAGCAAGCTTCTAAAAAAAAAGGTGACATTCTAAATTCTAGATGGTTTCTCTCTAATATTCTAAAGTCAGAAATCGAATTTTCAATATTAGAGGAGGTTAGTCTTTGATCTATTCAATCATCTCCTCTTTTATGTATTATTATTGGGAAACCCATCTCTATATGCATCATAAGAGTTAGGTCTGACTTTTATAGTGCATGAAGAAAGTCAGCAATGATCAAATTCTTCCTAAATATTTTTAATATGTTAAATTTATAAACACTATTTAGGTTCTAGATGTTAAAATGTGACAAATCTTTATTTTCCTATAACTATTCTAAATCTTCACTTAATTTTTTTTCATCAAAACATGTAGAAAATGCATAATCTAAATAAATTCAGCTTTAAATTTATTAAAATCAAATGATTGAAGTATTGTCTAAAAACAAAAACAAAAATATTAGCAATAAAACATCTCATCAGACAACATTCAAAAAAATTCTTCGTACATCACATTTTAAATGAACAAATTTGATTAAGCGAAATCTCTAAAAATGAAATATTGAGATCCCTATCATGCTCATGAGAATCTCTTATAGAAATATAAAATAGGCAACTGGTATTTAATTTAATAAAAGTACTTAGCAGTAGTAATGTAAAACTATTAATAATAGTGACTCAACAAATAGGATGATAATAGCATAATTACAAGCAGTAATTAGTCATAACAAAGCAATTATTTCATCTTATGATAACTAAATGTTCATAACATATAATCATGACATCTTCGAATATTCTTCATAAGTATTAATTAATTAAAGAAATATAGATGCATGACTTAGGAATAATGAGATTTAACAATCATGGATATAAAAATACAAGAAACAAACACATGCAGTAAAGTCCTAGGATATCTATCAACTTTCCCAAACACAAGAATCAATAGGTGTGTAAAAAAAAGGATAAAATGAATCAATAATAGACATGAGTAAATAAGATGCTCAACCCTCCCTTCCTCTTATTCTCTCACAATCAATCCTCTTGCTCTTGCTCTTTTTCTACTTCTTTTTCTCATTTCAATTCTGGAGCTTGATTCAGCTCCCGATCCATGACACCCAACCGAAATCCAAGATAGAAAATTTTTAGCACATCATTCCCATCATAAAAAAAATAATATGTATATTCAAAGTATAAAATGGGGCTGAAGCATCTGATCTTATAAATCTAAATAGAAAATACGAGAGGAAAGTCTAATTAAAATATGGATTAATACAGACACCTATGTGTAGAATAGGTAAATAATCATACGAATTTAAATCATAAACAAAAAAAAGCAAACACACATAAACGAGTATTCTTTACCTTTCTATTAGCACATATATCTTAAACATATCATAAACATAAAATAAAAAAAGTAAATAAGAAAGAAAAGAAAGGAATTTACCATTTATTAAGCGAAAAATCAAAAAGCTTGATGCGACCAAACCCCTTTCACTTAATACAAAGTATAAGATTCATGTCTGCATGTAAAGATATAAATTGTATGGAAGTTATTAAGATATAAACTCAAATCAAGTGAATAAACTAGAAATAGAAATATAATTCCATTAAGCTTTAGACATAACATAAGGTTAGAAATGAAAATATTCAAAACAAAAAAATAAATAAAACAATTCTAGTAAAAAATGCTTAGGGTCCAGTTGTAGTAATATTTATATAACTCGAATGACATAGGTCATCAATTTGTGCATAACTAATGCTTTTAAGGGAAGCAAGAATCAAACAACTAAAGAAAATAATGATGATTTTAGTTGAGATGTAGATAAAGATTGAATCTCTAACCTTAAACAAAATAATGATTCAAAAAAGGATTTTTTTTTTAAAAAGGATTAAAATGTAATGAAAAGAATAAAAGAGGTAAAGGGATTTACTTCACAAAAAAAATACTTCAGCTGTAATCATTTTTTTAAAAAAGGTTACGTGGCAAGCATAGTAGGTTTAAAA
>CANXYI010861240.1:0-10150 GCA_948208565.1 Hura crepitans
CTCTCTCAAAGTCTCTAATACTAGCCTAAGATGCTATTCATGATCATCTCTGGTCTTAGAGTACACTAGAATATCATTAAGGAACACTACGATGAGCTGGTCTAAATATGGCTTGAATATCCAATTCATCAAATCCATGAATGCGATTGGAGCATTAGTCAGCCTAAAAGACATCACTATTTAGTGTGAAAAGCTATTTTAGGCACATCAGACTCCTTTAATTTAGAGTTAATAGTACCTAGATCTCATGTTAATCTTTGAAAATACACCTACTTCTCTAAGTTAATCAAACAAATCATTAATCTTGGGTAGTGGGTATTTATTCTTGATTATCACTTTATTCAATGGCTTATCACTCTAGCTCCTAACTAGCGCTATCAATAAAGCCTAAAGTTGAGTAGAGTCATTTGTCTTCTTTGGGTAATCTTTTTGATAATGCCCTATAGATCTGCATCCATAAAATACAACTAGAATGGTTCTCTAGTAAACTTCTCCATGTTTCCTTCCACATGTTTGATAAATAGGAAATATGCTCCTAGCTATGGAGACTGGTGCACTAGAAGTTAGTCTCTACTAATGTGATATGAACTACCTTGTTTGCTTAGATCTTTATGTTTGAGTTTTTCTTTGTGATGATTGAGCAATTGGATTCTCTTTTTACCACTTGCTCACTTTTGGAGCTGAACTAGTCTATCCTATAGTGAAAGATCTTTTTTCTACAAATTATCTCTCTACTCTTTTAGTATATCTTCCATAATATGTGCTACCATGACTAACTTGGCAAAGTCCTTAATCTTGATCACTACTATTTATAGTCTAATCTCTATGTTGAGGTCCTTTTTGAACCTTTTGAATCTATCTTCCTCAGTAGGTATTATCTCTTTTACATACCAACTTAGTCTAGAGAACTCCTTCTCATATTTTGCAATTGATTATCCCTTTTGTTTCACATTAAGGAACTTTTATCTCTTTTTTTCTACATAAGTCTCTTTGATGTACCTCTTCTTAAACTCCTATAAGAAAAACTCCTAGGTCCTAACTATTGTAGCTTTACATTTTAAAACTATTTTCCACTAAAGTTATGCCTCTGCCTATAATAGCAATGTGGAATAAATCAAACACTCTTCTAGATTATATTTCAGTTGCTCTAGAATTCTTTTTATTCTTTCCAATTAGTATATTGTCTTTGCTGCATCATCTATATCTACTCCCTAAAAATCAATAGCTCTCATCTTTTTAACTCATTCAAGGTAAGTTTTCTAAATTGCCATTGGTGTTATTATTGTACTAGTGGTTGTGGAACTTGTGGTGGTTATGGAATGGCTATTGCAATATTCTATCTTAATAAGTCTACCATCTACTACATCTATAATGGTAGTGCTTGAGCTTGTGCTAACTAGGAAAATGTAGATTTTGCTACATCACTGGGCATTAAAGCTTCTGCATGTATTGGCTTGTTAACTATTGCTAAGACATAATAAGGTTTTTCACTAACTAGCAACCTTGATTCACTCATCTTTAATCTATATCAAGAAACAAACATTACCCTCAAGCAGTGTAATGTCATGTGATATATATACATGTGAACCATATGGCATTTATATGCAATCTAATGTACCTAGACATGCCTAAACCTAAGCTCTAATACCATTAAATGTAACACCCCTACCTCGACTTGGTAGGCAAATCTAAATAAGGGATGCCACATTGTGACACCTTCAACTCCAACCATTACCAATTTGAATAATAGATGACATGAAAATCAATGTATCTTAACATTACCATTATCTGCTTAAAACCCTTTTTATATGAAAATCACACATATTATTATAATTGACTTATTACAACAAAATTTTGGCAGCATAATGACTACAGATAGACATATCCCAAAATAAAACCTATAGAAAACATCACTTTTATATCATCTCAATCATTCACTAATATCCTGGACCCTTCTAGTCCTTATCTCATCTCAAACTCCTAATTTGACACCTAATACCCGGTCCAAATGCTAGCCGGTCACCAAACATGATCAATGAGTGCACACATAACATATTATCTAATCTTAACTCATATAACATTGTTGAAATCATCTTAAATGTGAGTTTTCAAAATCTTTTCAAAAATTGAGTTACATATTCAAATTTGAGAATCCTCATGCCAAAATTTTGGAAGCATAACGAATGTACAGGGTACTATCCCCAATTTTAGAATAGTAACCTGCAATTAAGAAAACACTTTTAAAACAATTCTCAATTATTTCCCTATCTTTATTATCCTTTTTATTACTTCATAATCAATAACCACAACCATAGTCTCAACCTCAGGAAGAGACAATGTACAAGCATAAAATATTTTAAAGAGTCCAAATCCAATTACAAAACCATATAATGATTATAATTACAAAATAATATCATTTAGGGCAATGGCTAATTACATCCAACATAAAAGTGCACTTTATATGTCTATACATCTCATAACTCAATTACATACAATAAAACATTCTTAAAAGAATGGTCTTATCTTGCTTGTCTAGATGTCCTGAGGCTTGGGCTCAATCATTATCTTTACCTATACATTGCAAATAAGATAATGCACTAAGCGAATAACTTAGTAGTGTAATCGAAATAACTTTTGCATAATGCCATATATAATCATTCTTTATTATGTAGGATCTAGCTAATATAACATATGATAAACATAACATCATTTATCCTATACATTTGTATTATCATGCTTAAAGAAATCAGTATACACGGTGAGCATATCTATATGTAATACAATACATGTCATTTATACATACTATAAAATGGCCATATATAATACCAATAATGCATACTTAATGCCATTCATCATTCACATGACAAAAACCATGCATTATGTGTAAAAGACTATTTAGGGTTTTTTACATATCCATTAAATTATCTCTATAACACTTATATTAATGAGAACACAAATCCTACAAATATTGAGGTTAAACATAGCAGCTCACATTTTGGACCTGAATGGCTACTGTACTAATATAGGTGTATAGTGATCCTAATAGACCAGAACAGGGGCTATACCCATATAAAAGTGTGTAATGGCCCTTTGGCACTTGAAAAATGGCTGCACCTTAATGGATCCAAAGGTCAAAATAATATAAGTCTTTGGGTCGAACTAAAAGTGGACCTATAAACTAACATCAAAGCATCAAAGTGCCGTAGCAGCTGCTATCTGTCCCTAGTTGACCAATCAACCTAACCATATCTAGGTTGTTACTCATATAGGCTATCCTCATGTATTATTAATTACATGTCATATTAAAGCTTAAGGTAACTTATTCTAATTTTGGCAAAATTGCTTAAACTAAAAATATTATGTTATCTTGTATATTTCAGTGATTAAGCACAAGGTCATATGCCTTAATCACTCACTCATGTCATACATCATCGTTATATGCTTGCATGTATATTTTTAGAATCTAATAATCCATTTCTAACATGTGATCATGTATCTCTCATTTCATGCTTACTTTAAAATATATATACGCATTAAAAGCCAATAAGCCATTCAACAACTACATATGCACACACACACATTTGTGCTATGATCTCATGCCATGCCTTAATCACTTTCATCTATAAGCATTCATGGTTATAATTGTACATCTCATTCAGCCAAGGCATACCAAGCATGAATGTACTCTTTTATCTTATACCATACCTAACTCACATGTATGTCATCTCATTATACCATAGATACGCAAAGTTTAGCATCCAACTAGCATGACGTATAATTACACACAAATATACATATGTGATACATTCACACATCCATGCTTACATGCATACATATATCATTCTTTATAATTCATCTCATGCTATATATGGTATAAATACATTCGTAAACTATCACTATTGCTTGTTCACATTATTACATGACATATGTTCAAAATCAAATGTTAATGACCATTTGACCATAAATGCAGACACATAAATTCCATGGTGTAATTCCATTCTAATCTATAATGTCACATGCTCTTGAATCATAATTCATTATTTGATGTCAAAATGTGATTATTTGCATGCATTTTACAATATAACCACATGCACACACCTTCAAGTCCATTCAACCATCATGCTCAACCAAACAAATACATACTTTCTTTTATCATTTTATATACATACATATTATATCTCACTAAAGAATCTTGATTAACATGTTAATTAATCACATACAAAAACATTTCTTCATAAGCCTACACTTACATACATTGGTATAAGCTAGGGCATACAAAATTGCATAAGATAGATCAATTACACATACCTAACATGTCTAAAATGCACCACAAAGCTCATCTAGGGCTTTAACTTTACCTTACCATGAGCTCGTTCCATTTTGATAACTACTAAGAACATATTTAATTAATAAAAATTTGTATAAAATCAACAAAAGCTTAAAACATGAAACTGAAAGCATAGACACTCTCTTAAGCTCCTAAGGAACATGAGAAAATGTAAGGTTTTAGAAAAACTTACCAAAACGAAAGTTGGTCACTATTCACTGTAGGTTATATCTACTATTTTTCTTTGGTTTCTCATGTAAATTGAGGTGGAATTGAGCTTATCAGGTTATAGCGATGTAGAATCAAGTCTTGAATGGAAGAAATCGAGTGAATTTTAAGATGGAGGGAGCTAAAATGGCTTCTCTTACTCCTTTGGTGGTGTCGGCTTGTGTTCTCAAGGGAGAAGATGATGTCTTCTCTCTTTTAACCACAAGTTTAACCTTATATAGTTTCCTTTTTAACATTTTCTTACCCTGATTTCTTTCTTCTAAGAGCTCATAAATATTCATCAATTAGCCTTTAAAAGCCCATTAAAATATATGCTTGAATATCTCTAAAAACATGTTAAAAAAGCAATATTCAACATAACCCGATTTTAGTAAAAATACTTCCCGATCTCTAAAAATTCCAATTTTAGAACCAATGAGATCACTAGAATTTTTGAGTATCAGGTTGTATAAGTTTTAAAATTTTCTAAGCAACTTTTAAGATATTTTACAATTCAACTTTGGCTTGGTCACTATTCATAAGACACTGATGTAAAAACTTTTTTAGCATTTTTAACTAACCCAATTTTATTCGATTGGTTTAAAACTTTGCCCCAAATTATTTTATGATTAATACTTTCGTTCAGTAGCTTTAGTGTATCTCGAGTCTCGAGAACACTATTCATCCTAGGAAAGTACTATTCATAAATGTTGAGATTTTCAAGTCATTACATTACTTCCCCTCTTAAAAGAAATGTTGTCCTCAACATTACCTAGTTTAAATAGGTGAGGGTACTTCTCCTCCATCTAAGCTTCTATTTCCCATGTTTCTTCTTCCATCCCATGATGCTTCTCAGCAACTTTTACTAATGGAACTATCTTATTTCTTAACTCCTTAACCTCTTTGGCTAGGATTCTAATAGGTTCTTCTTCATATGACAAATCTAGTCTCACCTCGACCTCTCCTGCTAACAAAACATTCATTAGGTCTAAGCTCTACCTTCTGAGCATAGACACATGAAAGACATCATGAATCTACTGAAGTTTAGGTCGAGTGCTAGTTTGTAAGCTACTAGCCCCACACATTTTATCACTTTGTATGGCCCAATAAACTTTGGACTCAACTTTCTTTCTTGCCAAACATCAAAACTTTCTTTCAAGATGAAACCCTGAGAAATACCATGTCTCTCATTTTAAATTCCACATCTTTCTCTTGAGATTAGCATAAGACTTTTATCTATTAAAATCTGCCTTTAACATGTTCTTGATGATCTTTACCTTCTCCTTAGCATTCTTGATTGAATCTAATCCCATTAAATTGGTTTCACTGAGTTCATTGTAGTATAATGGTATTCTGCACCTTTTTCTATTCAACACCTTATAAAGAGCCATTCCTAGACTTATTTGGTGGCTATTGATATAGGCAAACTCTACTAATGACAAATAGCAATCCTAGTTACCTTTGAACTCAATGGCATAACTTCTTAATATGTCTTTAAGCACCTAATAAAGATGCTTTATCATAAGCATAACATCATACATATCTTAACATCAAATCACTTAACTATCAAAAGATTACTTGAATGACTCTTTTTGACTATCCGTTAGACTACGGATGGAACACTGTACTAAAACTCAATTGAGTGCCCAAGACATTAAGAAACTTCTTCTAAAACCTCGATGTGAATTGTGGGTCTTGATCTAATATGATTGAAGTGGCACTCCATACAACCTAATGATATCATTTATATATAATTCAACATGTTTTTCCATGGAATAGTCAATCCTAACTGATACACAACTTGGTAAGATGATCTATCATAACCCATACTAAATCATGTCTATTTCTTATCATGTGCAACCCAACTACAAAGTGCATGATGACTCTATCATATTTCCATTCTAGAATTGCTCTAAGATGTAACAAACCAAATGGAACCTAATGTTTTGCCTTCACCTACTAACAAGTGTGGCTTCTGGTCATATATTCTGAGACATCTCCCTTCATATCGAGCCACCAATATGACAACTTCAAATTCAGATTCATCTTTGTGCTACTAAGATGTATAGCATAAGGGTATTATGTGCCTCATCCAAAATTTACTTCTTCAACTCTTTAATATCTAGAACATAGATCCTATCATCATAATACAGACAACCATCACTTTTCCTTCCATACTCAGTGGGCTTCCACTTTTGGATGGCACTTATCTTGCTCATCAACTTGTGATCATCCTTCTAACTATCTTTAACTTAATGTAACAAACTAGGCTTAACTTGTATCTCTACCAATAAAGCATTATCAAGAATAAACTGAAGCTTGACATTTAAAGCTCACGAAGCTGCCATGAATTTCCTACTCAAAGCATTAGCAACTACATTGGCTTTGCCATGGTGGTAGTTGATCAAACAATCATAATCTTTAATCAGTTCCATCCATCGCCTCTATCTCAAGTTCAACTCCTTCTGTGCTAGAAGATACTTCAAACTCTTGTGATCCATGTATATTTAACACTTCTCACCATAAAGATAGTGTCTCCATATCTTTAATGCAAACACTATTGCTACAAGCTCTAAATCATGAGTAGAGTAATTTTTCTCATGTGGTTTCAACTACCTAGAAGCATAAGCAACCACCTTGCCTTCTTACATCAGAACACATCCTAACCTTTTATGTGAAGAGTCACTATAGACGATGAAGTCCTTCTTAAAAACTAGCTGAACAAGAATCGACACTTTTTTTAACATCACCTTTAATTTGTCAAAGCTCTCTTGACATTTATCATCCTAGACAAACTTGACATCTTTCCTTAATAAACAAGTTATAGGTGCTGCTATTAAGGAAAATCCCTTCAGAAATCATCTGTAATATCCTGCCAAACCAAGAAAACTCTATTTTTATGTAGTGTTCTTAGGTGGTTTCCATTCCATAACTACTTTATCTTACCAGGATCAACTTGAATCCCTTCTATAGAAGCAATGTGCTTGGGAAAAGACATTTCACTAAACCAAAACTCACACTTGTTAGGCTTAGCATATAGCTTCTCATCTCTCAAAATATGTAAAACCGTCCTCAGATACCATTGATAATCCTTTTTACTCTTGGAGTAAACCAAGATATCATCGATAATGATAACCACAAACTTGTCCAAGAAAGGCTAAAACACCCTATTCATCAAGTTTATAAAAGCCATAGGGGCATTGGTAAGCCCAATTAGCATTACTAAAAACTCATAGGCCATATTTTTTTTGAATGATGTCATCACCACATTAGACTCTTTTGCTCTCAATTGATAACAACTAGACCTTAGATCAATCTTAGAGAACAATCTCGCACCTTTATGATAATAAAAAATGTTGTTAATCTATAACAATAGATACTTGTTCTTAATTGTCACTTTATTTAACTAGTGGTAATCTGTACACAATCGAAGAGAACCATCCTTCTTCTTCACAAATAGCACTGTTGCTTTTTAAGGAAAAACATTAGGCCTAATGAAAACCTTATCAAGCAGCTCTTAAAGGCTAAATCTTTAACTCTTTTAACTTAGTTGGTGCCATCTGATATAGTGATATTGATATTAAAGCAATGCCAGGTAACACCTCTATACCAAACCCGAGTTCCCATTCTAGAGGTAAATCAGGCAACTCTTCTAGAAATACATCCATAAACTTTGACACCACAAGTGTACAACCAACATCTAGCTCTTCACTATGGTTATCAAACATATGAGCTAGGAAGGCTTGACAACCCTTCTTTAGTAGGTGCCTTACTGTCACTACTGAGATCACATTAGACAGAAAGTCTATCCTCTTACCCGCTACTATAATTTCAGCCCTATCTTTAGCCTTGAGAGTTAACTTCTTTAACTTGCAATCTACTATTTCTTGATACTTAGATAGCTAATCCATGCCTTATATCATATCAAACTCATCAAATGGTAACTCGATGAGATTAGCCAAAAACTTGTGTCCTTACACTAACAATGAACACTTATTGTAAACCTTGTTCACTAGAACATGTTGACCTATAAGATTGCTAACCATAATCTTTAAGTCGATAAGCTCTAACTATAACCCTTGGTCTTATGGTCGTGATGTGCAAACATATAAATGTGTAGACCCTAGATCAATAAAAGTTAAAATAGGTGAGTCAAAGAGAAGGATTATACCAGCTATAATATATGGCTTGTCAGCATTCTCCCATGCCCTAATGGCATACTATTAGGCAGAGCTCTATGCTCAGCTCTAGACTTTACTCTCTCCATTTGAGCTTGCTCTAGCTTATTTCCTTAATCTCACTTTTACCCTTAAATGGAAACCTATGTAAATCCATGTCTACTTTCAACTCTCTTAGGACAATTTTTGCTGTAATGATCTGATGAGCCACTTTCAAAGCATACTCTTAACTTTTTCCACTAACATTCCCCCTTATCTCTCATGGCATGTTAGACACTAAGGAATCTGACTGCTCTTAGCTATAAAACTAGGTTTACTAGCTACTTTTGACTGCTATCCAGTTTTACACTTGTTCTAATTTCCCTAGGCTATCTTTTAAGACTAACCCTACTTTTAAAATTGTTTTGCTGCCCTACACTAATTCTCTTGGAATCTTTTACCTGACTACTATATAATACTGGATGCTCTATATCTAGAAGATCTTTTCTTTTGATAATATTCCCACTTCTCCTTTTACACCCCTTTATTGAGTAATAAACTACAACAAGCTAGTTGAAATCTCTAATCTTTAAGGGAACCACTTGAGTCTTAATATCAATATGTAATCTTTTCTCAAACCACTTGCACTTGTTAACTTCTATAGCAATAGTATCCTTAGCATAGTGGCTAAGCATTAGAAGTCCTTCTCATACTCCCCTATGGACTTCTGCTTCTACTTAAGGTCTATAAATTGCTAGCTTTTGTCATCCAAAAAGCCCTTAGGAATATATTTCTTGTAAAACTCTTTCAAGAAAAAGTCCTAAGTTAGCTCACCTTCTGTCTTATACTCTATCAGGTCATCCTACCATTTTAAGGCTTCTCCTTGGAGGAAAAAAGTGGCATAAATTACTTTCTCTATAGGTGTGTAACACATCTATTTTATTATCTTTTCAATACAGTCTAACCAGTACTCTGTTGTTCCAAGATCCACTTCACCCTTTCCTTTAAAATCCTCAGCTTCCATTCTCTTAACTCTCCCTAGATAGGTCTTTTAAAGAGCTAAGGGAACATCCTACTGTTATGGTACTAGAGGCAAAGCAGCCACCATAGACTGTTACAAAAGCTACATCATCTCCTGTAAAAACACTGACAGAACTTGAGCTGCTAATAATACCTACCTCGTAGCATTATTAAACATAAAGGCCACCCTATCTAACTCCTGTCCCATGAATATAGAATCATATCCTTCCTCTTTTTTCTCATGGTGCACTCATCTAAACCATAGGTATAAGAACAATTGATAAGCTTCGGTGTCATTAAATTATGTTATGTATATACTTGACTCCTATAACACTCTAATATTGCCTAGGAACACATAAATTAGAGCTTTGATACCATAAAATGTGACACCCATTACCCAGTCCGAATGTTAGTTGATTGTCAAACAAGATTAATGAGT
>CANXYI010861276.1:0-10880 GCA_948208565.1 Hura crepitans
AACTGAAAGATAAAGGGCAAACAAAAGATATCTAAACTATCCTTTATGAAAATCCATTTAAATTTTAAACCTTTTTGAAAACATTGAACAAGTGTAAACTTTTAAAATCTTATCTTACTTAGAAGCTCTTTTAAAACATTATAAACCATTTGGGAATAATTATGTCAAAAATCCAATAGCATAAAGGTTGTACTGGAATACTATTTAAAAATAAATAGTAACTACCATTAAAAATTACACTTTACTCAAACATCACAAAGGATCCTCCTTATCCATCCCAATATCACAACATTGCACATTCTTAAAATGTTCATACTTATATCATGTAAATAAAGAAAAACTAATATAAAAGTAGTTTACCTATACATATTATAAAACATTTTTAGATAATTAGAGTTACAAAACATATAAAAACTGGTCTAGGCTTATTTCCTTTTATACAACATATAAGTGCCATCACGTATATATAGAACAATTTATATATAGGAAAATCAAAATAGCAAAAATTATCTATTCTTGATTTACCCTACTGATGAGGCTTTACACTTTATCTATACTTTTACCTACGTATCACAAAAATAATGATCTGCTAAGCATAAGGTTAGTGGTGTATTCAGTATAGCATTATTTAACTCATGCACATGTAATCATACATTCACACATTCATCTAACATCAATAAATATAAACAATCTCATATTCTATGAAGTGTAACATATATAATTGTGTAGGTGAGCAATCATAATAATTTACATCACTCATTCACATACAAATTAACATGCCAACATACATGCTCTCATATCGATTTATATGTCCAAGTTTTATTGAGTTAAGTGTTGCTCATTAACTTCATATATATAAGACAAACTCTTGACATTGAATAATGAGAATTGTTGACAACAAAGGTCTAATAATGGCTCAAAGATCTAATACATTAACAATAAAGTTCTAGCATTTACCATGAAGGTCTAAGACATTGACCCAAAAGTCTGAAGCATTGATCCATAACTTTAAAATCAAATAAAAGCCTATGGTAAAAATACATTGGCTCATAACTACTACTAGGGCACTTTAAGAGATTAGTAGCTGTTATATGTGTAGTTAAGAATTTTAAAATGGCTTAACATTGACATAACACTATCCATTACATATTTCTAATATTTCAAGCCATAACTTTTTTCTTACCTAAGTTTTATACTACATCACCAACTAAGTTATTGAATTCACATCACATTCTCTTAAAACCATTAAGGTGCCACTAAACCTATATATACCATAACTCATGAAAACACTCATTAACTTAACAAAATAACATTTTAGGCATCAATTATCACAACTATCATCTAATTACTAATTATCATCATCAAGCTCACTAACTTATGCCTTGGCTATGGTTTTTGCTGACGTAAAAACACCATCTAACCATTATATTCTCATCATGCTAATAAGTCAAAACTTACATTCTTAGCAACATATCACCAACCACACACACTTTAACACATACACACAGATTTGATAGTTATGGTACATTGAATACACATACCAATTAGAGTCTTTTGGACACTAAGAAGCCTTCTACACCTTCTTTTTACCCTCAAAAGTGCCTTGGTCTCATTTCTCTACACAACATACAACATAATGTTAAACAAAAATTAATATAAAATCAAGCACATATCTAAAATGAATTCTAACATTAAAAGCGAATTCTTAAGCACTCTTAGAATCTTAGAAAAATATCAAACCCAATATAAACCCTTCCATAAAAAATTGGTAACTATTAACATAACACCTTTACCTCTCAACTCATCAAATCAAAGCTTTCTTTCTTGCAATTAATGGTTCAAACAAATCTTAAAGGGTTTAATTTAGGGGTTTAATGTGTTTTTAGAGGCTCAGATATCAGAAAGAAGAAGAAGAAACGAAGGGGATGATTATGGTGGCTGTTGTTAGGTTTTGAAGGTGAGGAAAAGTGCCATTCAACCTTTGACCCCCAAAAATAAGGATTTCAACCCTTATATAATCCACCCCCATCTAATGGCTCGCATTGCTCTATCCCATCCAATAGCTCATATTAATCCTCTAATGTCTATTCTTTAAATTAATTCTTCCCCTCAATTTATGTCTTAATAAAAACTTCTAATAACCACATTAAAGCTCTTAAAACATAACCCAAAATCCTAAAAAAAAAAAGCTCAAAAAATACAAAAAAATAATTTAAATCAATACTTTTTTGACTTTGCTCAATTTTTAAAAAGTAATTTTTGATGTTTAAGATTCCAATTCCAATGCCAATGAACTATTGGGGATATTTATATATTAGGTTATATAGATCTCGAATTTTGTAAAGCAAAAATCAAATATTTTATGGCTCAACTAAAATTATGTTATTGTTTATAAGACACTATTGTAGAATCTTTACTATCATTTTTAACCTAAATGACTTTGATTTCACAACAAATTTTATCCAAATTTATATTATGAATAATACTTCCATTTAGTCATATTAATATGGCTAAGGTCTTAAAAACACTATTCATACCCTAAAAAGTACAATTTATAACACTAGGATTTTTATGCATTACATTTCTTCCCCTTTTAAAAGAACTTCATCCTTAAAATTACCTAGTTCAAATAGATGTGGATATTTCTCTCTCATTTGACTTTCACTTTCCTAAGTTTCTTCCTCAATGTTGTGAGGCCTCCACAACACTTTTACTTATAGTACTATTTTTATTTCATAATTCTTTAACTTCTCTTGCTAGAATCTTCACTAGTTCGTCTTTATAAGATAAATCTAGTTGTATTTCATCTTCTTCAGCTACTAGTACATGTGAAGGATCTTATCTATATCTCCAAAGCATCAATACTTAGAATACATCATGGATTAGTTGTAGCTCTAGAGGCAAAGCTAGTCTATAAGCTATTGGCCTCGCACATTTAATTATTTTGTATGGACTAATAAACCTCAAACTCAACTTACCCTTCTTACAAAATCTCAAGACTTTCTTCCATAGAGATACCTTGAGAAAAACCTTATCTCTAACTATATACTCTCTATGTTTCTTCTTTAAATTAGCATATGACTTTTTGTCTGTTCAATGTAGCTTTTAGCCTATCTCTGATAATTTTTAACATCTCTTCAACATCTTTGATCAAGTTAGGTCCCGTCGGCTTGTTTTCACTTAACTCATCCTAGCATAAAAGAGTTCTAAATTTTCTTCCATATAAAGCCTCCTAAAGAGCCATTCCTAAGCTCGATTGATGGCTATTGTTGTAAACAAATTCTATTAAGGAGATTTATTAATCCCAACTCCCTGTAAAAACTATACAATAGCTTGTCAACATGTCTTCTAGCACCTAACAACTATATTTTCATCATAAGCATATAATAAACTAAGGATTAAAGTCACTCATATGTAGAAATTACCTAAATGAATCTCTTAGATTAGCCATCTATCTATAAATGAAATGTCATACTAAAGCTATGTCGAGTGCCTAAGGAATTGTGTAGCTTTTCTTAAAATCTCGATATAAACCTCGGGTCTCAATCATATATGATTGAAAACAACTGTCCATGCAGTCCTACCATCTAATCAATATATAATTCACTCAATTTTTTTTTAGGAAATAATCCATTCTCATAGGTATAAAGTGAGCAAACATAGTCAATTGATCCATAACAACCCATATTAGATCACACTTGATTTTTGTCATAGGTATCCTAACAATAACATCCATGGTGATTTTAACCTATTTCTTCTTTGGAATTGCTACAAGATGAAGCAATCTAGATGGAACTTGATGTTTCTCATTCACTTACTAACAAGTAAGGCATCTAGTCACAAACTCTACCATATCTCTCTTTATACCATACCACTAATAAGAAAATCTTTAGGTCCTAGTATATTTTAGTGGTACCAAGATGCATAGTATATAGTGCATTATGAACTTCCTAAAGAATCTGCTTTTTCACTTCTTCCACATCTATTAAACATAACAAGTCTTGATAATATAAGCATCCATCACTCTTTAACTCAAATTTAGTAGACTTCTCCTCTTAGATTAAACTTATGGTATTATTTAACTTATCATATTCTTTTTAAGCATCTTTAATTTATTGAGTGAAGCTAGGCTTGACTTGTAATTTTGTGACCAAGGCTCTATCATCTATATGATTCATTTTGACATTCATAGCTCTTATATCTACCATAAACATTATGCTCAAAGTGTCTGCTACCACATTAACTTTCCCTAAATGGTAGTAAATAAGGCAATCATAATCTTTAATCAACTCCATCCATCTTCTCTATCTCATGTCTAACTTTTTATATTTAGGAAAGTAATTCAAGCTTTTATGGTTTGTGTATACATAACACTTATATCTATAGAGATAATGTCTCTAAATCTTTAATGCAAAAACTATGACTGCTAAGTTTAGATCATGAGTTGGATAGTTATTTTCATATAGCTTTAATTTCCTAAAAGCATAGGTCACTACTTTGCCATCTTTCAACATAACACATCTTACTCCATTTAAAGAAGCATCACTATAAATAGTAAACTCCTTTCCTTCCCAAAAAAATTGGTTATGTGAGAATTGGATCTTTAGTCAACATTACTTTCAACTTGTCAAAACTTTTTTGACACTTGTTATCCTAAATAAATAGAGCATTCTTATATAACAACCATAATATAGAGTTGTTATTAGGGAATAAGCCCTTAATAAAGTGTTTGTTGTATCCCACCAAACCTAAGAAACTTCTGATCTTAGTTGTGTTTCTAGGTGGCTTCCATTCAATAACTGCCTCTATCTTACTAGGATCCACTCTAATGCTTTCTGTTAATGCTATGTGCCATAAGAAAGACACTTTATCATGACCAAACTAACATTTATTGAGATTGGCATAAAGCTTCTAATCTCTTAAAGTCTACAACATAACATGATATTATTCATGCTCATCTCTATTCTTAGAATACACAAAAATATCATCAATAAAAACCATAACAAATTGATCTAGATGGGGTTTAAAGGTCATATTCATCAAATCCATGAATGCTACTTAAGCATTGGTAAGGCCAAATGGCATTATCAAAGACTTATAGTGTTTATATTTCATTTTGAAAGCTATCTTGGCAACATCTGCTTCTATAACCCTTAAGTGATAATACCTCGATCTTAGGTCAATCTTATAGAAAACTCTTACTCCTCTAAATTAATCAAATAGGTCATCTATCCATAGCAATAGTTATTTGTTCTTAATTATCACTTTATTCAGCTGCTAATAGTCCACACAAAATCTTAAGGATCCGTCTTTCTTTTTCCCAAATAAAATCAATGCTCCTTATGGTGCTACATTCAGTCTTTTGAAACCTTTATCAAGTAATTCTTATATTGGAACTTTAACTCCTTAAGCTTTATAGGTGTCATTCTATAAAGAGCTATCGATACTAGTGCCATGCTAGGTGGAACTTTTATTCTAAACTTAAGCTCTTGTTATAGTGGTAACCCAAGTACCTCATCTAGAAACACAATTATAAACTCTACAACTACTGGTATCTGATTAGCATTAATCTCATCTCTTTTGGTGTCAAATATGAGATAAGTAGGCCTAACAACCCTTCCTTATCATCCGTCTAATAATAACTACTAAAATCTCTCACCTATAACCATGACTTTTGATCCATCAGCTACTCTAAGAGAAATTCACTTCTTTCTGCAATCTACCAATGCACGGTGCTTGGATAACTAATCCATGCCCAAGATCAAAATGAACTCATCGAAGGATAGCTTAATGAGATCAACAAAAAACATATGTCCTTAAATCATTAAGGGACATTCCTTATAGACTCTAGTAACTACTACATGTTACCCTATGGGATTCCTAACCATAATGTCTATATCATGTTGTTTTGACTCTAACGACATATCATGTGCCTATACGGTGCGAATGTATGATTAAATAAAACCTAAATTAATCACACATAAAATTAGAAGATTAAAAAGATAGAATGTACCCACAATCACATATAGAGAATTAGTATTTTTCTTTTCCCTAATGGCATATTGGCGAGTAGGAGCTCTAGGCTTAGCCCTTTCTACTATCTCATATTTTAGTCCCTACTTACCCACTAATCTAGTTGCATTATCACCCTTATCCCATCTTTGGCTTTTAGCAATAGCTAGTGAATAATTCAAAAATTATGTATACATAATAGGTTTTGCTGGTCGATCCTTCTAATAGTGGTTTTTTAAAACCACAATCATAGCATGCTTTAAGAATGGCCTTCTAACAAACTTCCCCATGCTATATATTGTAATGTTGGCATCTCACCATTGGTGCACTCTTAGATGTAAAAGCTATTACACTAGCTGCATATGCCCCCATCCATACTTCTAGGTCTAACTTTGCCTATATTGTTGCATCTACTTAGAATGTTCATACTAGTATTTCTTCTTAGAGTGAGAAGTTAAACTAGCTTACCCCTGACTAAAAGGTCTCTTCTAGACAAACTCCATCCTCTCTTTCTAAATGTCCTCAACTATACGTGCTACTGCCACTAAGGTTGTGAAATTACTAAGCTTTATAGGAGCCAATTGAAGCTTAATCTCATAGTTGAGGCCTTTCTCAAACCTTTTACACCTCTTTACCTCATTAGTGTCTGTCTCCTTAGCATAGTAGCTTAACTTGGCAAACTCCTACTCATATTCCAATATCAAGCTGTGCCTCTACTTAATATCAATAAGCTTCTACCTTTTCTTATCAAGATAATCTTCTATGACATATTTCTTCTTAAACACCTCTAAAAAAAGTCCCAAGTCATTCTCTCAGCAAGCATATGCTCTATAATGGTATCCCACCATCTAAATGCCTCCTTTTGTAATTAAGATGTTGCATAAATAAAGTTTTTCTTAGGAGTACGCTTAAACTGCTACATAATTTTTATAATCCTTTGGAGCAAATATTCAAACTTAATTAAATCATCAAAACCATTAACTAAGAAATCTTTAGCCTCTATTTTTTTAATCCTTTCTAGGTATGTCTTCTGAAGAGCTTGAGAAACTAAAAGTGGCTATATTAGAGGAGGAGGAAATATAGGTACAATAGTGGCTTGCCTCTACAATTCTACCATTTACTATAAAAGAGCTAGCTGAGCTTGTGATGCACGAGTTACCTGCCCAACAACACTATGAGTTTCTATCTTGACCTTAGTGGCCTCTTGTCTAACTATTGTCGGAGCATGGCTTTTAACTTCCTTATCATCTCTTAGTGCAGATGTACCCATCCTTGGCCTATATAAAAAAAAGAATAGGATATAAGCCTCAGAAGTGTATATTTATGTGATGTATGATTTTACTTTAGGCACTTACATAAGACTCTTATGTATCAATGAATGCATAAATCAGAGCTCTAGTACCTCTAAATGTTACACCCCTAACCTAATCTTGTCACCAAACTTGAATAAGAAACAACACACAAACGATATTTAAACTATCCTTTATTAAAATCCATATAAATTTTAAACATTTTTTAAAACATTAAACATGCGTAAACTTTTAAAATCTTAACTTACACAAAAGCTTTTTTAAAACTTTGAAAACTATTTGGAAATCATCATGTCAAAAATTTGACAGCATAACTGTCACACCCTAACTTTTGATCTAATTTTTCAAAGGGTTGACTTAGAATTAGAAGAAAAAGTGAGGAATAAAATGGATGAAAGATTTAGTAGAGTTGGTTGGCATAAACAATAAAGTGAAATACAATAAAAGGGTAAAATGGTAAATACTTGAAATGATAGAGGGCTAAATTAGAAATGCATAATTAGACGTCTAGAGACAAGTGGGACATATTTAAAAGGATGAAAAACATGAATGTGGCATAAGAGGAACATAAAAATGTGAAAAGAATGAGGTTCAGAAGATAGTCCTAATGAATAGTGATATGAGCCAACGAAGAGTGTATCTCGAGCCCAATTTGAGTTAAACATACTAGAAGGTAGTATTAACAATTTAATGGATTATAGCACAATTTGTGAAGCATTTGAGGCCATATAGAAGGTTAAAAATAAAAAAAATAAGATCTAAATTATGACTTATGGTAAATAGTAAATTATTTAAGGTTGAATGGAATAATTTTGATATGTGCTTAAAAAATTATAAAAATGACACATTCTAGTATGCAAATAATTTAAGGAATATGACAATCATGTTACTCAAATTTTTATGACATGGGAACTATTAGAAAATATTTGAGGAAATAAATTCAATTAAATTTATATTTATGGAAAACATGGTGGAATTTTTTATGTAGAGAGCAAAATGGGCATTGGATCAAATAATAACATGGAAGATCTTGGCCATCCAAGTATAATGGAGATTAAATGAAGTGGAAATTATTAAATGATATTTGAAAGACAATTACATAGGGATTAAGTCTCACTATCCCTGTATAAAATCTTTTTTTTTAATCTTAGCCATCAATTCCACCTATAAAATGCCTAAATAATAATATTATATTCATTTATTTTCATGCTTCCCAAATCATCTTCATGGTTGAACTTCTATCATACCTTTCTCCATAATTTTTCTACCTTACTATAATCATTAAGTGTCATAACTAAGAGGTTGTTCTATTTACCTTATTATACTAGCTACCTAAAAATAAGTGTAAATAGCAAGGAATTGAAGGAAGGAATGAGAAAATAGACAAGTATTTTGGGTCATTCAAGGTTAGTAAATTGATTCTCAAATCAAGTAAATTATGTGATTTAATTGAGGTAATTAGATGATATTTTATAAGTTTATGATGAAATTATGTGATTAATGGTGTTTTAATAGACTTTTTCATAGGGAACATGGGTATGGAGTTGGTGGAATTTGAAGGATGGATGATGGAATGATGAAAGTGAAGGTGAATACTAAGTGAATTTAAGCTAATAAGGTATATGTATTCTAATTATATGGACTTTAGTTATGAGATTTACTTGGTTGTATGTATGGATATTAATAAGTTTATAATATGACTAGTTATGTGAATATGATAGTTTAGACATTCAAATTGTGTTCAAATAAAATGATAAAAATATGAAATAGGTGAAAGGAAAATGTAGAAAAGGGTGATCCATGTTTGGCAAAAAATGGTACTTAGGAAATGCTAAGATATTCTTAAGATGTAATTAGACATCAATGTATAAAATACATAAATGAAAATATAGGTAAGAAATATTATTGCATAAGGTTAAATATTGATTGCATGATTAGTGAAACTATGTAAGATTCATGGAAACATATGTAAGCAAATATAGTTAGGAAACCAAGAAAAATAATAGAATATATATATTTGAAATGAATGAACATAAGTGTATAATTAGAAATAAGAAAATAATTACAAATGAAAGAAAATAACATAATGTGCATCATTAAAAGCAAAATTTATATTTGACAAAAAATTAGAAATAAATGGATATGTACATTTAATTGCCATAAAAATAGTTAATGAGATTAAAATAATAGTAGTTATAAATTTGTTAAAGAACACTTGGAAAATCATTAAGTTAAATAAAAAAATAATTTCAAAACATTTTAGGTAATTGGAATTAATTTTGAAATAAATTAATATAAATTGCATGCCTAGAAGCATAAGTGAGACATGGAAAAAGGTAAATATGATTTGTTATTTAAATAACGAACTAAGTGCATAACTAAAGAAGAATTATAGAGTGTACCATAAGAAGTAACATTTACATATGAAATGAAGTGTAAATATATGTGAATATTTGTGTAGTATAGAAGCAGTTAATTGGTTTAGAGTAAAAATAGTTAAAAATAATAAATGAGGTTGGAAAAAATAAAATAAACATGAAAATATGTAAATATGTAGGTGCAAATGAATAATTATATTTAAGTAAAATAGATTAAATTAATTATGTTGAAGTGAAGAAAAAATATGAGACATGTGTGTATATATGAAAGAGCGAGGAATTGATATAATAATAATAATAATAATAATAATAATAATAATAATAGCAACAACAACAACAATAATAATAGTTGTACTAATAAAAGGGAATAATGTAAATGAAATTGAATATACTTATGGAATTAAATTAAATAAAGTTTAAAAATTAATTACTAAGAATTAAAATAGGATTTATATTATAAGGAAAAGAATTATATGGACTAATTAATTATCATTAAATATATAATTTTTACAAATTAAAATTCTTAAATATTAGGGGCATTGAAAGTAAGAGAAGGTGGTAAATAATCATAAGTGAAGAAAGATTTCAAATAGATAGCTTGATATTATAAACATAGTAAATTGTGAAATTTAGTAGCAAATAGTATGAAGAACTGAGGACATTGGTAATGCATTAAAGATATATATATATATATATATATATATATATATATATATATATGAAATAATAGAAATTAAGTAAATAATATATAGTTAAGCAAAAGGTAATAACACAAGGCTATATGGTAATTTAAGGAAATTAAATTTAAAGCATTATGGGCAATTAATTGAATGAAGAAACTCCAAATCATGGAATGTAAGTGCTAAAACATAATAATTATGATGCAAGTGTTGAATAATGTGGATATACGTGGAACTAGAACAATAATATGCTTAAAATGATTGAGACAAAAAAAAACATGGTATCATGATAATTTACAAAAGTTGTACTTATATACTCATATGAAAGAAATATGATGTTGATGTTTCTTATAAATATGATTCAATTTCTTATGATGCCTAAGTGGCATGTAAATGAATGGGAAGAGAAGTGTAATGAGAAATAAAGATAGAAGATATGAGTTAGACAACATATTGAATAGGTTGACCAATCAACTAGGGATAGTTAGCAGCTACTAAGG
>CANXYI010861355.1:0-52646 GCA_948208565.1 Hura crepitans
TAGACTAACCAAGATAACTCACTTCATCCCTATCAGGGTGGGTTACTCACTAGAATAGTTGGCTAAATTATACATTGATGAGATTGTTAGACTTCATGGTGTACTTATGGTAATCATTTCTAATAGAGATCCTTGATTCACTTTTAAGTTCTAAAAGAAGTTGCATGAAGCCTTAGGCACTAGATTAACCTATAATATAACCTTCTACCCATAGATAGAAGGACAGTTAGAAAAGGTGATACAAGTGCTTGAGGATATGTTACACAGTTGTGCCATTGAATTTAAAGGTAGCTAGAATTAATACTTGTCTTTATTTGAGTTTACCTATAACAACAACTATTAGACTAGCTTAAGCATGGCCCCATATGAAGCATTATATGGTAAGAACTATAGAACTCCTTTGTATTGGAGTGAGGTTAGGGAAAACAAGATATCAGGGGTTGATTTGATTCGAGATGCTAAGTAAAATGTTAAGTGATCAAAGAGAGACTGAAAGCTGCAACTAATAGGTAAAAATCCTATGCTATTCTGAAGTAAAGGTATATTGAGTATGCTATTGGTGAAAAAATATTCTTAAAGGTGTCCCCATGGAAGAAGGTCGTTCGATTTAGGAAAAAGGGGAAGTTGAGCCCCAAATTCATTAGACCATATGAGATCATAAAGAGAGTGGGACCTCTAGCATATAGACTAGCTTTGCCATCTAAACTATCATAGATTTATGATATGTTTCACATCTTAATGGTAAAGTGGTATAGATTAGATCCCTCCCATATAATGCCAATAATTGATGTGGAAATATAGCTAGACTTGAACTCTGAAGAAGAACTAATACAAATACTGGCTAGAGAAGTGAAGTAGTTAAGGAATAACATTCCTTTAGTTAAAGTTCTCTAGAGACATCACAACGTAGAAGAAGCTAACTAGGAGCCTGAAGAGCAGATGATGGCTTAGTACCCACACCTCTTCACTTCAGGTAATTTCAAGGATGAAATTTCTTAAGAGGGGAAGAATTGTAATGCCTATAAGTTGAGGCTCCGTGAATAGTACCATTAAAGGCGAAAAGTGTTCCCAGAGTGCTGAGTCACCTTCAAGAGGCTCGAGGAAGAAGTACTGGTCATGAAACTTTGAAGGGCCATAAAATGATGAAATTGACTTAATTTAAAGATTTAACAGAAGCAATAAATTATTTTAGGCTATAATCTAGTAGGTCGTATGCTTAGATGGAGTCAGGTCTAGAATGACCCGAGTTTATGCTTAGACAGACTTAACAATGCCATAGCTTGAATGTTAAAAATTCTCCTAAGTCCATTGGTGAAAGAAATTTTAAATTTTGAGGTCGTTTGTAAATTTTCTTAATTTTAAGGTTTTGCACGTAAATTGAGATAATTGGTTAACTATCTTGTTGGCTGAATATGGCTGTGAAATTTCATAAGCCTCTAAATGACACCAATTGTGGATTCTTAAAATAAATAAGATATTTATTAGAGGCTCGAGTGATTTTTAAAAATTCACTGAAGTTTCTACCAAAATTGAGCTTTTTTGGGTTGTTTAGGTGGCATGTGGGTCCCATCTATGCCACCTCAGCCACTATATAAGACCCAAGGTGACACCTAGGTGGCCACTTGGCCACATCCACTCACCCTCCTCCCTTCTCCTTCTTCTTTCCTCTTCTTACCACTGAAAGCCATTTTCAGCTTCAAGCCACCATTTTCATCCCTTGAAGCAAGCTTTCCCTTGCCTATTATCACCATAAATCCTCTAATTGTGTTATAAATTAATTTGTAAAGGTGTTAAAAGTCATAAAAGCCCCTAGAGTGCAAGAAAATTTAAGGAAGCTAAGTTGTGCATCAAAGGGTGCTAAAAAGAATAACTTCTTATGTGTAAGTAATTCCATCATTTTTTATTTATTTCCTAAGGGATTTGATGATTGATTACCTATGTATTTGGAATTTAATTTGGAGGTGCATGTGAATTTTGGTGAATTGTTTGAGGAGGTATTGGCATGAATAGAAGATTAGGGAAAAAGTGAAGAATTAGTGAGTTCTTCCAAGCTTAAAGTGTGGAATTCAACTCCTTGGATTGGGACACAAGTGAATTTAAGGCATTTAAACCATGATTGATGGATGTTGTATGTATTAAGCTAGGAATCCTTGTATGGAAATGGTGTAATGGTGGATAATATGTGTAAATTGGTGTTTTTTTTTTCATATTTTGGCTAATTTTATGTATAAGGCATTATTAGGATGCTAAATTAAGGAAAGGAATACATGGAATGGTAATTTCCCTACTTGGCTAAGAGGTCTATATTTGGTGTTCATGGCTTGCCAAGGTAGTTTTGGCATGATTTCTATGGTATATGGCATAGAAGATGCTTGAATTATAAGTGTAAGTAGTGTGAATTGTAAGTTTTAGTGAGTGTTCCATTCTGGTCCAGAGGTTTCTTAGTAGGTATATTAAGTGTATGGCATGAGTATATAGCATATGGTATGGTATAAGGTGTATCATTGATGGTATGTGAAGTGTAGGTAAAGAGATGGATCAATTAAGCTTGTGTGTGTGTATGTGTAATATGGTCAAGGCATAACCATATGTGTGTGTTGGCTTAGTTTGCATGGCAAAGTCATAATATGTGTGTAGGCATGCTTGTGTGATGTCTAAATAGGTATAAGTGTGCTTGAATATGATTGAAAGCATGTGTAAGGCAAATTGAGGCTTGTGGCTGAGAACTTTGCAAGGTAAATTGGTAAGAAAATAAGGTATGGCCTAGCTAGCACTTGTGTGTGTAATGGCATGACATTTGTGGCATAAATGTGGCATTATGTATATGTCATGATTTAGGTTGATATATATCCTTATTATGGCATGAAATGGATAACAAGTGAGACACATGTTTAAAGATGGAAAAAGGGTTGAAAAATAAACTTAAAATTGGTTTAAAATAGCATGAAAAATAACTATGAAAATATACTTATTTTAGGCATGAAATTGTACCTTAAAGTGACTTAACATATGATATTTATGTACCTTAGCATGTAAGCCATTTGTATGGCAAATTGATATCCTTATTTGATGTTAGCTTTAGGCCTATGGAAATGCATGATCAATGGTGTAGTTGGTAGTAAAAAAGGCCTTAAAATGAACTTAAAATAGCCAATGCAATTAGGAAAAATGACCCATAATTGTCCCTTAAAAGCATGACTTTGGGACTATAATTAAAATAACTATTTCCCATATGAATAATTGAGCCAAAATAATGGGCTAGACTTAATTTAACATACTTTAATTTATGCCTTAAAAAAAGAGTCAAAAAGTAATAGAAAATTTTACCCGTAATTGCTCGACAGGGCTAAAAATGACTTATAACTGTCAAGGTCCAAAAATTGATTGTTTGATAAAAATTTTAACTATCTATTTTCTAACTTATAATATTATAAAAAGATGATCAATAAAAAAATAAACTTAAAATAAATTTAGATGGCCTATTAGTTAGACATCCACTGGATGGGTTGACTAGTCAACTTAGGGATTAGCAATTGATATACTATTTATTTATCAAACTAGGCTAGTGCATCGGTCGAGGTTCATAATTTAGCCACTACACTAATCTGTAAGGTAGATGCTCTTAATTGTTGATTGTATATTAAACTATGCCGGTGCAGCGGTAAAGGTCCCTAGAGGGGCCACTGCACTAGTCTACTAGGCAGACTCGGAGGAAATATTTGACATGATCAGTGCCCTTAGGAGGTCTATGGACTAATCTTTATGTATAGTTACTTAGTATTTTTGCCCCCTTGGGAGGTTCTTATGAACTGATCCCTATAGGCTATATCAGGTCGGTGTAGTGGTCGGGTCCAAAATGTGGGCCACTACATTTTTCAATTCCCTCTTAGTCTAGTGCCTGTAAGTGTCATCTATGTAGTCAGGCCTATAAAATGGACTGAAAATAGTGGAAAATGTAAATTTAAATTAATTTATGATATTTTTTTCCTTCTAACAGTAAATTTTAATAAATACACCACAATGGCATTTTGATAATTTTAAAGAAAATATGACATAACATCTATATGACATCAATCATCTGGCATGTTGCTCACACACTACACCCAAATCATTAATTATGTTTGCATATGTGTGTTAATGCATGTTTTAAATGGTTTAAATTCACTATTGAGTTTTATACTCAGTGTACCTATATTGTGGTGCATAAGTAACAAGGATAATTAAGTCAGTGTTGGTGATTATGCAGTGTCACCATACAAGTGTAGAAGGGTATAAAAAGTTGTTTTTCTTCATTTAGTAGTGGCACTCACGTAAATCCTATAGGTTTGGGTTATCATGCTTAGAGGCTACTATATCTATATTTATAACATGAATATGATATATATAAGTAGGTGTGGTGCTTGTTTATTTTGTGTGTGGATTTGATAACTATAGGCCTAAGGCCCTATGTGTTGATTCTAATGTGTGTCTAATATGTGTTAATGTTGACTAGGGGACTAGAAGGGTTCAGATGGAGGGTTATGAATTGTTTGCTTATAGAAGTGTTTTTAACAGGTAAAAAAATTTTGGTAAGTCACCCAAGTGGCTATTATATTGCCCAATTTTTTTTAACTTGAGAAGTTTCCATAAATGGTTTTTTTTAATCTATCAGACCATGAATGAATATGCTTAAGGATTAGACAAGACATCATAGCAATATTTAATAGAGTTCTAGAACAATCCATAAGTGTTTAAGAGTTTCTCCCTGTTGCAATCCTAGGATGGGTGACCTATAGAAAAGTTCATAACTTGTCGAATTTCATCAGGGATTCAGTAGGGGGTGTCACAAAAAAGGGACACAATTTATTTATGATGAAATACATGAGACTAATAAATAATGTAAGGAATATTTTTTGGGCACTTTCGAATTCAATTCATAGTCCCCAGCAAAGTTGCTACTGCAGATTTTCATTCTTTTACTAGAGACAAGGTGGCTAGTGTTTGGAATCACCACTTAGCTCTACACTAGAACCCTAAATCTTTTGCTTAGAAAGGGTTTAAAATATTATCTTATTAATGCACTAATAATATACCTTCCTTTATATTCTAACATTTATCAAAATCATACAAGCAAGCATTGAAATTAAAACATTCATGTCACCTTTTTCACATTGAGAAAATAAGTTTCGATATTTAAAGTGCACAATAAGCATAAATGTATATTGAACATCCTATATCGAGTCATTGATTAGTAGTTTTAACCTGACAACTACATGCAATTCCATAGGAATTAGTAGTAGTTACCCAACTCCCATCTCTAGAATATTGGCCTTTATTAAAATACATTTTTATGTGACTTCTATTAAGGAAAACTCAAAACCATTTTATTATGAAAACACCAATTAATTAGATAGAAAAGTATTAATGTTAGGTTAGGCATTTTGGCATGTAAAATAAGTTATTAAACTACCTATTAAAATAAAAAAAATAAACAAAAGAAATAAAAGGTGCAAAACCAAATAAATAAATAAAGAATAAACTATTTGGTCCTATCTCTATGTTGGCAAGTTCGTGTGAACTCATTATTGCTCTTGGTCTATTTCTGTGTAGACTACAATATGACACAATGAATATGTCTATCTGGACCTCATATCTAGTAAGAATGGTCAATCTTACACAACTCAAGCAGAATGATTAATAACAAAAACAATGGTCTGTGATGACCTAATAACAATAACAAGCTGAATGATAACATGTGTAATACAAAAGTAAATGGTCATGGTTTATGCCCGAATAATGATTGTAACTAAAAAGATGTCAAATTAATAATGCAAAAGGAAATATAACTTCATCACAATGATATTCATAAGAACTGGATTTTAGAAAATATATGTATGTCTAGATTGAGAAATGAAACAAAAATGCACAAAACACATATCTATGTGGACTACATTCCTTATGAAAGGGAGTCCATGCAAACCACATGTAAAACACATATATTAAAAGTACATATCTGACCGGACTATAGTCCTCACTAAAGGGAGTCCATACAAACAACACGTTAGTTCCAGAATATTAATGCATGTATATTAAGGAATGGAATAGTTATACAATATTAAAAGCATAAATACATATCAATATCATATTTTAGGATCATCAAAATAGAGCATATAATGAGTACATAAAACTATTATCCAACAATGGTTCGTAGGATCTCATACCATGCTTACATTCAAATAAATAGTCTATACGGACCTTATCATGTCTTAAGATAAGTCCATAAGATTTAGGTGTCAATTTTAGAATGATTACATCATGTTAATGAGTGATTAAATACCTTGAAAACAATATAAGACATTAACCTACTTCTATAATCGATGTGAGGTGTAATGCTTAAAAAATCCCAGTGTTATGAAGAGTACTTCTCGAGATGTAAATAGTTTTTTCCTAAGGCTAGGGACACTAATTCTAATGAATTGAAGTATTAACTATAATATAATTATGGGTAAAATTTGAAGTTAAAATGAGGTCATTTATGTGGTAAAAAATAATAGTTAATTTTTACAACAATGTAGTGACCTAATTTTAGCTGAACCATAAAGTAATTAATCATTGCTCAAAAAATTTTTGGATTAATACAACCTTATACTTAAAATTTCAAATTAGCCTATTGGCACTAAAATAGGAATTTTTGGAGTTTAGGAAGTGATTTACTAAAATCGGGTAATATAAAAAATGGCAATTTAATTTGGTTTTTCTTATTTTTTAAGCTTCGATTTTTAGATGGTTATGGGGCTTAAATTAATTTAATTTTTGCATGATAATTAAGAATAAATTAGGGTTAAAAAAGAAGGAAAATATGAAGAAAGAGAGTAGAAAAATTGAAATAAATGAATTTTTTTCAAAAAGTATAAATATGGTTAAAGTTCTTTTATTTTTGGTTAACAGCACAAAACTCTTCTTCTCCCTCTCTTCTCTATATGGTTGATGCCTTTCCAAGGGAGAAAAGCTCTATTTTTAGTTCCTTATTCTTCTTTTAGCTTTAAATTAGTCTGATTAATTGATAGTTGAGGGCCTCTATGACCTCTACAATCTTTTTAAGTGAAAATTTTAAAGAAACTAAAGGATTTTGCCTAATTTTAGGCTCGATGAATAGCGACCAAGTTTGATTTGAGTAAGAATTTTGAATCCTAATATTTTTTCTAATTCCTTGGGTGCCCAAGAGTCATTATATGTGGTCCATTTTTTATTTTGGTGTCTGTGTGATTTATTATGAATTTTAACGAAACGAATATGTAACCTACAATTGAGAAAACTGACAAATCTCAAGATAAAGGGAAAGCCAAGGTATAGCCAATTCTTGAGAGTGTATTATGATCATCTTGGTATGTGTAATTAACTTAAATTAAGCTTAGATGATATAATGCCTTAATTTACATAATATGTCAATTTGATTAAATTGAGTGTAAAATGCTCATTTATGTGTATTAATGGATTTGATTGTGTTAAATGGAAAATGAGATGTATGATGATGCATTTAAAATGGTTTGAATGAATGGAGATATTGTATAAGTGATATTAATATGATAATATAAATATGTGCATTATGTTGTAAATAATGTGTAAGTATGTCTATATGATAAATTATGCATGTAAATGGATCAAAACAAGTTTACATACATGTTAGATTTATGATAGAGCATGTTAAATGGTGGGAATACCTTTGAAAATGTGTGAGGATATTATGTTTATATTGTATACGTGTTTTGTAAATGATGAGGGCTTATACCTATATAAGGTATTAAGCTTGTATATGACTTGAATGCATATCATATGATATGAAGGATGTACATTGAATAAATAATGTGATTGAATTTAATAAATCCTTATGGATGGATGTATGACCAAATAAACCTAAAGGCATGCATGTGTATGTGTGACTTGATAATGCATGTTAAAGAGGATGTTTGCTTATGTATTCACATGCACGAATAGGCATAAATTAAGTCATGTATGATGAATACATGATGGAAGATAGGGCATGAGGCTTGGTGGCCAAATGACTCTTAGTACATACTTTGTTGTGTATGTTTGACTATTTGAGGCATTATGACAATGAAGGAACAAATGATGACAATTATGTTTAAGTATGTGAGATAGGATGTATGTTGTGTATGAATACAAGTATCATACATTTATAATGCCTTGGCTGAATAACGTAATGACATGCATGTGGTTATGAAATCTTGAATTTTTGGTTATCAAGGGAAATGTATGAAAATAAAATGATAATGTGTATGAACATGACAAAAATAGTGCCTAAGTTGAGAGAATGCATGAGTAATGCATGTACATTATGTAGTTAAATATTAGCATGCTTGTAAGTGTGTGTAATACTTATGATGCATGGATTGAATGATAAATGTCATATAACTTAAAATCATTCATTTTGTAAAATGAGGCATAATGTAATGTGATCATGATGGATATAGAGAGTATGCAAGGTGTCATGACAGAATGATCATATATATGGCAATAATATGTTTGAGACATATTATGTGCTTATATGAGGTATTACACTATCATGTAATGCCATGATGCATTTTATGATGAAATTGAGCATAATGCATCTTGAATGAGCTTATGCTATAATATGAGTAAATATGGAGCTTTTATGACATAATGAAAATAAATGACATCTATATAAGGAATTATAATGTTATTTATGTGTGATTTATGTGTGTTAATATATGGCCTTATAGTGTGGTTAATTGCAGGATATAATATGCTTGATTGCTAAAATAAGGCTTATGAAATATTTTCCTAATTAAGTCATTTATTGGCTAAACCAAAGTAATTAAAAGCTATTTTAAGCTTAAATTAAGGTGGTGTAACTAAAAGTAAACCGTTAATAGCCCATATGAGAAATAACATATTATGGATAGGTTAACCGATCAACTAGGAGTTTTATAGCAACTATTAGGGTACTTCAGTGCCTTCATGTATTTTGTCTAAGGGTTTACTAAATGTCTAACCCATGAGCTTATCCTTTTAATCTCTGGATCTATGCTAGTATTGCAGCTATTAAGATCCATTAGGGCTACTACACATACCCTATGCTGGTGCAATAGTCGGTAAGGTCTAAAAGGGCTATTGCACACTTATGCTAGTGCATCAACCATAAGGTCCATAATGAGGGCCACTAAGCACCTTAATCTCATTACCTATAGGATATTCATTTTACTATAAAATGGGTATAATAAAACATGTTTAATAAATCTAATTACTTAATAGATGTTGTTATGAATATGGCATGATTTTATGTTTAATGCATGACCAATACTGATATTGAGCATGATTTATGTTATGTGAATGTTATCATACATGCTATGGCTAATATGGTATATAATATGGTATAATGAATGATCATATTCTAGTAAATTTTGAATGTTGTTATGATGACATAAATACACAAGTTAATTCAATTACACCATTAAACTATTGCTTAACACATCATTTGTTTTGTGATACGTAGGTAAAGAGACAATTTGAGCACAAGCCTCAAGACTTCAAGATTATCAAGAGAAGACTACTTCTTTTGATATAATTTTGGTTTTAGTATATGGAATGGTGTGAGGTATAGTGTTAAGCACTCATATGATGTATTGAGGGAAAATGGGCTAAGCTATATATAATGTAATCTTTTTGCATTTTTATGATCTGTAAAGTATTCTAAAGTTTATTTAAATTGTTTGTGTGTATGATATCCCTTTCTAAGGTTAATATTAAGATGTTTATGTTGTTGTGTGCTATTGGAGTGATAAGAAGATCACGTAAGTTCATGATATGATAAAAAATGATTATAGAAGTGTTGTTTTAATGTGTAAGTTACCATTTATTTTTGGGATAGTGTCCTAATATAGCCATTCTATTGCCAAATTTTTGACATGAGGGTTCCCAAAAGTGAGTTATGACTACATTTTTTAAAAGTTTTTGATAATTCATATTTTCATGATAATAATTTGGAAAAGATGTTTTAAACACAAGGTTAAGGTATAATAGATAGTTGAGTTCAAATAATGTGTTTGTGTGCACACTCTTTAGTCGAGCTCAATGGTTGGACTAGGTAAGGGTGTCACATTTTGTGGTATTACAGCTCCAACTTAGGCATTCCTAGTTGACTTATGAGTGCTTTAGAGTCTAGAGTGTACATCACATAATCTATGATCTCGAGACTTATAACTTGTTCTCTTACCTAAATATGCGATGAGTGCTCTAGCATATCATAGTGAGGAGGAAGTCAAGAGTCATACTCCAATATCCATTACACTAGAGACTGTAAAAGTTGCATCTACTTTAGGTAGTGTTGTGTGTGCACCATTAGTAGGATAAGCTCCACTAGCATTTTTGTAGGAGATGTTACATCTTTTGAGGCAGGTTATAACTATTACTCCACCACCAGTATAGTAGCTAAAGGTTCCTTTAGCTCTCTAAAAGACCTATCGTGAGAGAGTTAAGAAGATGGAAGCCAAAGACTTCAAGGGAGAAGGCACTATAGAGCCTAGGAAGGCAGAGTACTGGTTGAACCATACCAACAAGATCATAAAGCTAATGAGGCACACTGTAGCATAGAAAGTGATATATGCCACATCACTATTGAAAGAAGAGGCATCCAGATGGTGGGAAGACCTGACTAAGTACAAGACAAAGGAAAAGATTACACGGGATTTCTTCTTGTCAGAATTCCATAAAAAGTACATCACAATCAACTATCTGGATGATAGAAGATAGCAATTTATAGACCTTAATCAAGAGCAAAAGTCCATTAGGGAGTATGAGAAAGATTTTACCATGCTCAGTAGATATGCCAAAGAGACTATAACCAGTGAAGCTGACAAGTGCAGGAGTTTCAAGAAGGGCTTACATGTAGATATTAAGTCCCAAGTGGTCCCTATAAATATCAAAGACATCTCTTAACTTATTTCAGTGTGTTATACCATAATAGGCATACAAAAATAGAAGAAAGAATATTATCAAAAGAAGAGATCTTTGAGATAGAAAGCATCTAATGTAGCTCTATAGTAAGGCAAGAAGTTTAAGGGTTATCAGTCTGAGGTTTCATAATAGACTTAAAGATAAGGCCAAGCCTAAAAGTAAGTGTAAAGAAATAAGAGTAAGACTAGACAATAGCAATCTCAGGCTAGTAAACTAGGGTCTACAACCAAATGTGGCCAGATACCTCAATTTTTGACTTGTCACAAATGACACAAGGGAGGGTGTTAAAGGAATAAGTCAAGTGTTTATTATGGGCATGGTTCAGTAGATAAGCTCCACCTAGATTGTCTGAAAGGACTTAGTGTTGGATAGATATCTATACCTATAGGGCAACAAAGAGATCAAGAAGGGAAAGCTGAGGGAGTTCAGAGGGATAGATCAAATGTTAGAAATGAGCACAGAGCTCCTGCTTGATAGTATGCCATTAGAACATGAGAGGAAGATAACAAGCTAGACATCATTACTAGTATTTTCTTCTATTTGATTAACCTATTTTTAGCTTTGATTGATCTGGGGTCTGCACATTCTTATGTTTGCACACCATGAGCATAAGACTGGGGTTTAGTTTTAGAGCCTTTGAACCTAAAGATCATGTTTAGTAACCCCATAAGCCAGTATGTGGTATTTGATAAAGTTTATAAAAAGTGTCCTTTGAGGATACAAGATTATTAGTTTGTAACTAATATAAAACTACCTTTTAAGGAATTTGACTTGATATTAGGCAAGATTAGTTATCTAAGTACCAAGCAATTGTGGATTGCAAACATAAGAGGTTGACTCTCAAGGCTAAAGATGTGGTTGAAATCAAAGTTATAGGTGAGAGGATAGACTTTTTATCCAATATGGTATCAACTATTGCAGCTAAATGGATGTTGAGAAAAGATTGTTAGGTTTATCCTACCCATGTGTGTGACATCAAGATGAGAGAGCTAAATGCTAATAGTATACTAGTGTTGTCAAAGTATGCTGATATTTTTCCAAAAGATTTACTGGGTTTGCCTTTAGAATGGAACTTGAGTTCAGTATTGAAGTTTTACCTCACACTACTCTAATTTCAATAGCTCTATATCGGATGGTGCTAGCTAAGTTAAAAGAGTTAAAGGTCTAGTTGCAAGAGTTACTAGATAAAGGCTTCATAAGACCAAGTTTTTCATTATGGGGAGCACTAGTTCTATTTGTTAAGAAGGATAATGGTTCATTTCAGTTGTGTGGATTATAAACAGTTGAACAAAGTGACCATTAAGAACAAGTATCCTCTGCCATAGATAGATTACTTGTTTGATCAACTTAAAGGAGCTAAAGAGTTTTCTAAGATTGATATGAGATTTGGGTACTACCAGTTTAGAGTAAAAGAATTAAATGTGGCAAAGATTGCTTTCAGAATGAGATATGGCCATTATAAGTTACTAGTAATGCCATTTAGGCTGACCAATATGCCTATAACATTTATGGACTTGATGAATAGAGTCTTTAAGATTATTCTTGATCAGTTTGTAGTAATCTTTATCGATGACATCTTGGTCTACTCAAAGAATAGTGTTACAGATCTTGAGAGATGAAAAGCTTTACGCTAAGCCCAGTAAGTGTGAGTTCTAGCTTATTGAAGTGTCTTTTCTTAAGCACATAGCTTCTACAGAGGGGTTCATGTTGATCCCAGTAAGATTGAGGTAGTGATAAAGTGAAAGCCACCTTGGAACACCACAAAGATCAGGAGTTTCCTTAAGTTGGCAAGGTATTAAAAAGGCTTATCAAGGGGCTTTCTTTGATAGTATCCCCTATGACTCATATTTTGAGAAAAGATCTTAAGTTTGTTTGGGTGATAGATATCAAGAGAGTTTTGACAAGCTTAAGATGATGTTAACTGAGGTTCCGATTCTTGTTCAGCTAGTTTTAGGGAAGGACTTCACCATATATAGTGATACGTCTTATAAAGGGTAGGGTTGTGTTCTAATGCAAAATTGAAAGGTTATTACCTATCCTTCAAGACAGTTGATGTAATACCCGTAAAACCTAGTTTCATAAATAGTGTAACTAAGGAGTGAATAGTGCTCTTTGGGCAACTAGGTCCCACTGAGGTAGCGAAAGGGGAAATACTGGTTCCAAAATTGTGATGGCAAATAACGATGGAAATGAAGCAAGTAGCACTTCCAACTAAACCAATAAATTATGTTATGCTGAAATCTAGTGAATAGTGACCTCAGTTTATATTAGGCCAAAAAATGCTCGAGATGTTCTCGGATAGACCTAAAAATAGCATACCTTGAAGGTTAAAAATTCTAAATAATATAATGGTAAAGGAATTGGAATTCTCTTAGGTCATTCGGTATTTAATTGAAATTTCTTAATTACACAAGTGAATAGTTAACATAATTTCCATTGGAATTTACACTTAATAATTCCCCTTGGAATTTGGGCTTAAGATTTTAAAGGTCCCTTAATGGAGTGATTTGTCAATTATTGGCACTAAAAGCATGATTTTTGGAGACTTCTCTAAATTTTTCTACATTTTTTAAGTTAAAATGTATATAAGATTAATTCGGGATGTCTAATAGCCGTATGGTGTAATTAGGACCATTCACCATCATAATATAAATGGTGGTTGTGTGTGGATAACTCTAGAATAGGAAATTAAGTTCATCTTCCTCTTTATTTCTTTCAAAAACCATCCTCTATGGTCACACACTCTCTTCTCTATTTCTTCTTCCATTTCTCACCTAAAACACATCAAAAACCTTCAAATATTATGTGCAAACTGATCCTTTCAACATCTAGAACCTGATTTTAGCCTTATTTTCTCAAAAGGAAGTGATTTTAAGGGATAGACAAAGCATTGAAAAGTTAGGGTTTTGAACCCCTAAACTTAACCGAACCCTAGATTAGAAATCTAGCATTTTTTAGGTAACTAGACATATTCTAGATCATAGACATGTTCTCAGTTTTGAAATTAGATGTTTATATATTTTTCTTTGAATTTTCTAATTAATTATGTATTATGGAATTTAAAAAATAAGCAAATGCATGAGAACCGAGGCAAAGAAAGGTAGTAGGATCAACCTTAGGATAATGTAGAGCATCTCTGTAAGTGTATTTGGTAAAACCTATACCTATTTCTTTGAAAAGTGTGATTTCCATAATAGGTGCATTATAAGGTTTAGGTTGATTTAGGGGTTAGGGTAACCCTAAATTAGTCACTAGGGTATTTCAAGGCTTAGAGAATGATAATAGAACTGACAGAATGAAAAATGGATGAAAAATAAATAAATTCTAAAGGATTGAAAATGGTGAACATAATATGGAATAGGTAAGGACGTAGTGGTAATTTCTTAAATTGTTCTATGATAGGTGTACATTGGATCTTAATGACCTAAAATGAATAGTTATGAGCTGTGTCAAAAGTTGCACTAGTATTGACACAAAATGATGTATGTATAAGACAAATAATGTGTACATACATGTGAATAAGTGTAAGATGTATAACATTTATGTCAGCGTGTGTATTAGGATATAATGTGTGATGTTGTCAAAGTGATTATAATTGGTACATAACTAGTAAATAAATGTGGCAATAGAGATAAGGAAGTGAAAAGATAAGCATGACAAACTACCACATTAACTTGAGGTAATAATGTACATAATAGACTCTTAATGTAAAGTAGAAAGGCAATGTTGATAAGGTATTATAAAGTGATCAAAACTCAAATAAAGAATTGAGTAAACAATAAACAATTAGAATGAGGGCTCGATGACCCAAATATGCTAGACAGTTCACTCAATAGGTTGAGCAGTCAACTAAGAGATATCATCTACTACGGCATCTTAGTGCCTAATTACCCATTGCAAGTCACCCTATTGAGACATATGTGGTCAAGATTAAGACTTTTGTGGTTAGGATAGAAACCTTTGTTGTCAAGATTGAGACCTTCATGGTTAGGATTTGAGACCTTTATGGTCAAGAGACCTCTATGGTTAGGATTTAGGACCTATATGTTCAAGAGACATATATGGTTAGTATTTGAGACCTTCGTGGTTAGGAGACCTTTGTGGCAAGGATTAAGACCTTTAGGTTAGTATTTATTTATTGTATTGGAACTCCATATATTGATATCTGGTTACCTAGCTGGTGTAATAGCATAAATGTCTAAAATGTGTACCACTGCACATCTACATCTCGATATCCAATTTTTGGATACATGTCTCTCATATATGGGCTAAATCATAAATTGTGTAAATATGATACACTACTATAAATTGGTGAATAATAGGTTTAGGTATTGATCAAATAAAGAACACAAAACTATAAGGTAAATAGGCAAATAATTATAGGAAAAATTAACAAATAGATAGTTACAAGCAAAATTGTAATGAACAATACATAACTTGGTAATAATGTCATGACTAGTTTGATTAACAGACACATAACTTAACCCAAATTAGTGGATAGGAAAGAAAGAATCAAATATGCATAATTTTATAAATGAATAGAGTTAGGAACAAAGGTAGACTGGAAATAAACTAATTAGTGAAATCTATAAATAAGGAATTAAATTTTAAGACTATAATTGTTAGAATTAACATAGATAGAATATAATAAAACATATATAGACTTGTGGTAAGAGGGTAACTTATATTAACTTACTAATACATGTAAACAAGGAAAGGGTAAATACTAGAATAAAGGAAATTAGTTAGACAAAAAAAAAAGGAATAGACATAAGTAAGGAACACATAAAAAGGTGTAAATGGCTGAAGTGAACTTAAAGGTGTGTGAGTGATACAAATATATACATAAGTTAATGTGTGTATGTTTTATCAAATACACCACTAAAGACATTGCTTAGTGCACTATGTTTTCTCGATGTGTAGGTTATAAACAGGTTTAACACCAGAAAGAGCCTCAAGATACAATAGTGCAATATGGCTTGGATAGCCTCAAGTTGGTAATTTGCTTATATTATTTATGTGATATGAAATAGATAGTGGCACTCATATGAGTATATGTAGGGTCTGTGTCTAGTGCAGTAGTATATACATATGTAGGTTGTTTACATAAACTAAATAAACAAATGTTAATAATGTATAATTGTCATAGAACATATGCTTGCTATGGTATAATATTATGATGATGAAATGCATGTATGACTAAAATGTGTTTAATGATAGATTGTGTAAGGGCAATGAGATTAGAGGGTCAGAAGGACCTAGATGATGTAGTGGAGGTTGTAAACAATTATAGAGGTGTTATTTTTGCAGTTTTATTTTGGGATATGTCACCGACAGCTATTATGCTGCCAAAATTTCATTAGACATAAAAGTATAATTTTAATTAGTAATTCCCATACCAGGTACCCTAAGGGTACATATGGGCCCTAAAAGCTCATAATGTTGGCACACCATAAAGAAGTGATTAGGTAATGGCATATTTGGTTAATGTGTCATCTTTTATTCAAGCTGGCAATAGTTCGGCTATGAGGTGTCACAATGTGCCATATATCATTTGGATCTAACAACTGGGTTAGGTGAGGGCTATCATAGTTGAAGCCATATGAGAAGAACTACCCTACTCATGATTTAGAGCTTATAGCCATTGGGTTTGCTCTGAAGATCTAGAGACACTATCTTTATGGAGAAAAGTTTTATGTTTACATTAACCATAAGAGCCTGATGTATCTTTTTACATAGAAAGACCTAAACTTGAGATAAAAGAGATAGATAGAGTGAATCAAGGCTTATAACTTGTGAAACCCACTACCCATTATATACACTAAACCAGAATAATGAGTGGCATGCTTACCAATATTTAAACTAATTTATAAGAAAAAAACCCATTTAAATTAAAACTTTTCTTTAATTAAAACATTCTTTCCATGTTTTAATTGTAAAAAAGGTGAATAACTAAAAGCATAATTTAGGAGGCATACTAATAGGATCATCGTGTCAAAAATTCGACAGCATACCAGCTATACTGAGACACTTTTCCAAATAATAACCTATTAAAAAGCACTTCTATACCTTTATTCAACTCATCCCCACTCAAATTTGGTCTATCTGACCCTCCATCACTAACACAAGGCAATAATCTCAAGCATGTAGCAAAAAATAAATCATACAAGTCATACAAGCATTTGAATACTTTTAAAGAAATTTAAAAACTTATGTTAATAAGCAATTACATAACATAAACTTGGGACTCAGTTCCCCTTTTTCCTAAATTTTAGCACCTTTTTCCATGAAGATAATTTCAAAAACACTTTGGAGTCAACTGTATATTCAATATACCTTTATTTCAAATTAGCTTAAGATTTCTATCTATCAACTGCATCTATCAATCTCTCTCTAATTAGTTTTACTTTTTTCTCTGCATCTCTAATCAAATTAACACCAAATAATTTACTTTGCCCAACTTCACTCTAACACAACGGAGTTCTACATCGTCTGCCATATAAAGCTTCATATGGTGCCATTCCCAAACTAGACTAATGGCTATTATTGTAAGCAAACTTAGCCAAAGATAAGTGCTGATCCTAGCTACATTTAAATTCAATTGCACAACCCTATAGCATATCTTTAAGTTCCTGTATTACCCTATCTAACTGTCTATTAGTCTAATGATGAAAAGCTATACTATAGGCCAATCTAGTGCTTAATGTTTCTTATAACTACTTCCAAAATTTGGAAGTAAAATGAGGATCCCTATTAGAAATAATTGTCACTGAAACACCATAAAAGTCTTACTATTTCATCCATATACAATCTAGCTAGCTTTTCTAAAGAATAATCCATTCTAACCAAAATAAAGTGAGCTATTTTTGTCAGTCTATCTATAATCACCCATACAACATCACAGTTACCTCTGGTCATAGGTAAACCCATCACAAAATCCATTGTAACCTTTTCCCACTTCTTCTAGTATTGTAATAGGATGCAGCAATCCAAAAGGAACCTGGTGTTTAGCTTTCACTTGTTGACATGTCAGGCACCTTGCCATATATTTTACTACATCTCTTTTCATACCTTGCCCCCAATAATGAGACTTCATGTCAATATACATTTTTATGCTCCCAAGATGCATAAAATAAGGAGTTTCATGTGCCTATCTCAATATTTGTAACCTTAGGCCATCTGTACTAGGTACACATAGCATATTCTAGTAATACAAACATCCATCTTCTATCAATTCAAACCTTGTAGCCTTCCCCTCTTTGAGTTTACTAGCCATCTGAAATAACTATTCATCTTTTATATGTGTCTCCTTAATCTACTGTTGAAAATTAGGTTTCACTTATAACTCAGCTAGAATAGCATTTTCTAGAGTATATTGGAGTCTGGCATTCATAGCTTTCAGAGTTACCATGAATTTTCTACTCAAAGCATCTGCTACCACATTTACTTTCCCTAGGTGATAGTCAATCAGACAGCCATAATCTTTATTAGCTTTAACCACCTTCTTTGTCTTAAATTCAATTCCTTCTACATAAGGAGGTATTTTAGACTTTTATAATCTGTATAAATATAACATTTTTCACTATATAGATAGTGCCTCCATATTTTCAAAGCAAATACAATAGCAGCTAGCTCTAAGTTATGAGTAGGATAGTTCCTCTGATGTAGCTTCAACTGTCTTGAAGCATAGGCTACTACTTTTCCATCCTATATCAACACACATCCCAACCCATTCAGTGAAGCATCACTATACATTGAAATCCTTACCCTATTCAAGTTGAATCAGGATAAGAGCTTCTATCAACATCTTCTTCAATTTCTCAAAACTTTCTTGAAATTTATAATCCCATTCAAATTTCACATTCTTTCTGATTAATTTGGTTAAAGGAGTAGCAATGATGGAAAACCCTTTTCACAAATCTTCTGTAATACCCTGTTAATCCCAAAAAACTTCTTTTTTCCATCACATTCCTCAATAGTTCCCATGTTAATATGGCCTTCACTTTATTAGGGTCAACCCTAATCCCTTCTACTGAAACTATGTGCCCTAGTGATATAACTTTACTTAGCCAAAACTCATATTTACTGAGCTTGGCATGTAGCTATTTCTCCCTCAGAGTCTGTAACATAACCCAGAGATGTTGTTCATATTCTTCCTTATTTCTAGAATACAGTAGAATGTCATCTATGAATACCACAACAAATTGGTCTAGATAAGGTTGAAAAACTCTATTCATCAGGTCCACAAAGGCTGCTAGTGTATTAGTGAGCCCAAATAGCATCACCAAAATTTAATAGTGCCTGTATTGGGTCCTAAAAGTAGTTTTAGGACTATTAGCCTCTCTGATTCTCAACTAGTGATACCTGGATCTCATATTAATTTTTGAAAACACACTTGCACCTCTTAACTAATCAAAAAGGTCATCTATTCTAGGTGAAGGATATTTATTTTTCACAGTCACCCTATTCAATTGCCTATAATCAATACACATTTTAAGCAACCCATCTTTCTTTTTTACAAATAACACAGGTGCTCCCTAAGGAGATACAATGGCTCTAAGAAAACCCTTGTCTAATAGATCCTATAGCTTTAGTTTTAGTTCTTTCAATTTAGTAGGTGACATTCAGTAAGGAGCAATAAATATCAAAGTTGTACTAAGATATACCTCAATTTCAAAGTCAAGTTCTCTCTAAGGGGGTCAACCTAGTAACTCATCGAGAAATATATTAAGAAATTTAGAAATAACTAGAATATGTTCAAGATTAGAGATGGAGGTATTAGTGTCAATGGCATATGCTAAGTAGGCTTCACACATTCTTTTAGGAAGTTTATATGCTACAATAGCAAAGATAAGATTATTCAAAAGACTTCTCTCACTATCCACTATCATTGTCTGGCCCTCTATAGTTTGAAGGGTCAATTTCTTATGTCTACAGTCAATTATTGTCTGATGCTTGGTTAGCCAATCCATTCCTAGTATCACATCAAACTCATGGAATGGTATATTAATCATATCAGTAGAAAATTGATGTTCATGAATCACTAGAAGACATTACCTATATACCATGTTCATAGTCACACTCTATCATATAAGATTACTGACTCTGATATCTATATCAACATGTTTAGGCTTTAACCCACTATTCTGTGCTTGTATGGTACATACATAAGAGTGAGTAGAACTAGGGTCTATCAAAGTCAAAACTAGAATATGAAATAAATAAAAAGTATCAGTTATGATGTCTAGTGCTACAGCCTCTTTTTTGGCTCTCACTACATATTCTCTGGCTGGAGCATGAGCCTCAGACCTTGTACCCTAATTAACATTAGGTTACTCTCCTCTATTCTGCATCTAACCCTTACTTTGAGGTGTAATTATAGGTGCCTGAGTTTAAGCATCCTCTGGCTACCTCTGAGGACACTCTCTTATGTAATGGTCTCTAACACTATAATTAAAACACTCTCCTTTTTTGTTTAGTCTACATTTACCCCAATGTCTCTTCTAATAGGTATTATATGTTGGGGGTCCACTCTTGCCACCTGCTATTCCAGGAGCACTATTAGCTCAAGAAGGAAATTGAGGTCTACCTATAGAGGCTTGTCTAGATCTCTGGGACTATGCATGTCTCTACCTCTGATACCCTAACTAGAATTGAGATCTAGGCTAAGACTAAAACTATCCCTCTCTTCATTTCTTATTATCTCTTAACACTACACTAGATTATCCCTTAGTGAACTATCTCTTTCTCTAGAAGAAATCCCTCCTCTTGCATCATTTCTTCCATGTCATATGCAGTTGCCACCAGTACTACAAATCTTTCTCTCTAAGGTTTGCTATCTATATGCTCAACTCTATATTTAACCCTATCAGAAAATCCCTTACATTTCTCTTCTTCATTGGGAATAAATTCTTCAACATATTTTAACAGCCTGGTGAAATCTTTTTCATATTCTGACATAGTCCTTTTTCCCTACTTCAAATCAAGCAATTCCTATCTCCTTTTGTCCTTATAGGATTTAAGTATGTATTTCTTCCTGAACTCCTTAAGGAAAAACTCCAATGTCAAGTTTGTAGGTGCTTTTCTCCTTGTGATAGTGTTCCACCAACTATAAGCTTTTTCCTAAAAGAGATAAGTGGCATACTGGTAATTTTTTTTTCTTCTATGCATTTCAGCTACTCTAGAATTTTAAATGTCCTATCTAGCTAGTACTTAGCCCTAACAGCATCATCTTCCTTCCTCCCCAAGAAATCAATAGCTCCTATTTTCTTCAACCTTTTTAAGTGCATTTTTTATGGAGGAACTAGTGGTGGAGGTGGTACTATCTACCATAATAGAGCAAGAGATGCTTCTACCTACTATTGGCCAAGCATTTGTGGCTGTGGCTACTGTGTAGCATCATAAGGTTCAGGTACTAATGTATTGCCTTCCCCCTGTATAGTTGTAGTTGCAAAACTGGCTACTTCTTTAACCCCTTCTTCATGTACTTGATCAGCCATTTATTAGTGCAAAAAGAATAACCTATTAGCCTCATACAATGTGATAGTTCAAAGGATTTTAGCCCTAGATAGTTGTACTTATATACTCTACTTAAGAATATTAAACCTAGGCTCTGGTACCACTAAATGTGACACTTGCTACTAGATTCTCAAAGAAACCCAATAAGCAATGCACTTTCCACTAGGTCACCTATCCTGAAATTGTCCTTCTAGTTCATTCGTTTAACTTTTACTAATTTGTTAATATTTATTTTAGTTTAACTCCAAAACTAAATTTGTCTTTTTCTTAGCTCAGCTTAAGGTTATGCCAATATGTATATGCCCAAAAATAGTCAGTTATGGTTATTCAATTTTTCCCTAAAATTCAACAACATAACGATTGTCAAAGTCATTACCCAAAATTTAAATCTGTAAAAACACTTTAATAAATTTATATAGCATATCTTGGGCCCACCTGGTCCCCCAAATAATCAACCTAACATCATTTGTCTATTAGTTCATCAACATAGGCCTTAGGCCATAATTAGATAAATCCATAATCTAGAGCCTCAGGCTCACATACCAAGCATCTAATAATTAAAACCATATATTCATATAGTCTGATAGTTTACTTATTAAAAAAACACAGTCTACATTATACATATATTACATGACCTCTTACATGGTACCCATTCCCCACCTATGTACATAAGTGCAAAACTGTACACTATCTACATTATAACATTCTAAACTTGTCCTCTAAACTCAACTACATGTATTACGAGGTTGTCTGTTGATTTTGATTTCCTGTGCATTGAAAATAGGTACATTAAATATATAATATACTTAGTGGTGAATTCAAGCATTTAAATCATGTCACAGTTGTCGTCATGCATATATACAGTAATAATATCAATTTATTCATGTCATTATGCCAATAATTCAAATACATTATTCAAAATGATGAAAATGCCCCTATTTATATAAACAATATTCAATCATCCATTTTATTATTTAAAACTAAGTAATTTGTTAATTTGTACCCTTAACATTAATGTATCATATCAATAAATATGCTGTAAATATCAAATTCCCAAAATACCCTTGATTATATAGACTGATTATTCATTCAGTTAATTACTTAAAATTTTAGAAATTTAATAATATCTGCCATTATCAATGCTTATAGGTCATTTCTTTCATTAAATTAATAAGTCTGACTAGATATACAACACTTTAATACACTAGACCTAAAGGGAACTAAAATAGTGTAGTGATCCACATTCTGGACCCCCTACCACTGCACCAGCTTAATAAACATCATAAGGATCAATCTGTAGACCTCCCAAATCACATATCCAAATTAATTACATAATCTGGTCTGCCCAATAGACTTATGCAGTGGCCCTTCGAGACCTATATCACTGCACCGGCATAATCACATAAATAGCACCTAGTGTGCAAAATTATATAATGGTCTGCCCAATAGACTAGTATAATGGCCACAAAATGGACCTCGACTGCTATACTGGCCCTGCCTCAAAACAAACAGTGTAGCAGCTGCTAAATCCCTAAGTTAACCAGTCAACTCATCATGTGAGTGTTTAACTAATGGGCCATTTAACCTCAATTTATGTTTATTACTTTAATAATTAACTTTTTGTAATATTCTTGAATTAAAAATAGACAGTTAATATTTTTATCTTACAGTCAAATTTTTAGCCCAATTAGGTACGGTCCCTATTGGACAGTTTCGAGTCATTTTTCAACAATATGTTCAAGCCTTGACATAAGAAAAATTTAATTCTCAACATCCCCAATTTCATTTCACATTTAATTACTATTTATCATCCATTTACTATTAATGTGAATTATTGGTTTAGGTAATGGTAAATTTAGACAGTTATAGGTTATTTACATGGTTTGCGATAGTCTTTTCTAAGTCTATTTCTTAGCCTCTTTTAGTGCAATTTTCACCAATAAATTCATACATTCCATAGGCCTAGAGCCAACACAAATTAGGCCACTTAAAAGACTAAACAATAAGCATACATGCCACTTCATGTAATCACATCATAATAGCCATTTTAGGCATATATTCTAGGCATATTACAAGACATTTTTCAAGTTCACTTTATAGTTCAAGTTCAAGTCTCATTTTAGGCTACTTTTCAAGCCTTTATACTAGGCAGTTGTTCATTCATTAAAATATATTCATTAGTCCATTTATATTATGCCAATCTCATACACTTATCCAAATCATGCCATGTGAATTATGCCACATAAAGGCCGATTTTATCATGCTTTGTTGCACATAATCATAACACATATATTTCAAAGGTTTCCATTTAATTTTATTTAACTTATCTCTCGAGTCAAGGCTAATTAATAGCTTTAATCATACATTTGATTAGGATCCATCATATATTTATGCTTTCATACATAATATAAGCAATTCTACACACACACACATATTCACCTTTAGCTATTGAATCAAGCAATTCACACACATATACACATGCCAAAACTCTTAGATCCTAAAGGGTAAACATGCTAATCATAGTTTAAACACTCTAGCTATATGATCATTCACCATAAATCATCATATTAACCATACCATAACACTTGAAATCACCCTAACTAAGTCACACATGTGCATTGTAGGCCTCAACCTCTCAGCCATTCCCTAAATCTATGCTAACCACATAAAAATCACTTCATACACACTAGCATTCCATATCATTCAATCTGCAAGCATACACACCAATCAAAAACCACTCTAAACCAACTTATATACACAAGTTAATCCCTTAAACCTCTTGTCTACTAACAATCTAACATCATCACAAGTTCAGTATTATTAAAGCCATTTAATTAACATTCAATTAGGCCATCTACTATAATACTTTGATGTAACTACATATCCAAGCCAATTTATATACCTAATCCATTCTTAAACCAAAAAGGGAAGCTATGGAATTTAAAAGCATAAAGTGAATACTTGAATTCACTTACCTTGCCAAAGAAATGATGAATTTCCTTTAGCTTTAGCCTTTGAAGTCCTTCAATTTCCAGCCCCCAAATCATGCCATTTTGCTTTCTAATTCCATCAAAAATGATACACACACTTCATTAGGATTCTAACCATCCATAAGCAGCCATTCACATTCAAAATTCCTTAGAAAAACAAATAAAAACCATGAAGAACTCACCTTGAAAGCTTGCTGCCTCTATTGGAAATGCCTTTTAACGTTGCTTTCTTTAATGAATTTTAACTAATTATTGAGAACTCCTTTCCCAGCTATTCTTTTTTCCTTAATTACCTGACATATGAAGATGAATTTAGGTGACAATTGATAGATAAAAAAGCTTGGAGAAGAGCATGAAAATGTAGATGTTTTATAAAGATGGTGTCGGTTCCAACAAGAAAAGAGAAGAAAATTTTGAGGTTGTAAGTGGATTTTGCCACTTGGCCTAGTGCATTTGATAAGTGTAATTGCCTTAGGCCAGTTGGCTTAGCACGGGTGGGTCCCACAACCTCCTAAACTATCCTGAAACAGCTTGATTTTGTTAAAAACTTTGGAAATTTTTTAAAAATCATATGGACCTCACAAAATTATGCCACTTCTTTTAAAATTCCTCTTTTAATCCCCTCTACATGCTCATAAATTTTTTATAGGAAAATTCCATCCATAGGGCAGTTTTCAGACTGCCTCAATTTACATGCCAACCTTAAAAATTATGAGAATTTGTAACTAACCTCAAAATTCAGAAATTCTTTCACCGATGGACTCAGTGGAATTTTTGAGCTTTAAGGTATAATATTTTCGAGTCCATCTCGGCACATGTTGGCTCATTCTCAGCCTAACTCAGTTTAACCTCATAGATTAATAGTTTATAACCCGAAATGAATTATTTGTTCTGCTAAATTTTTAAATTTTGCCTTTTTCATAAATTTAGAGCCCCTCATAGTTTCATAACTAGTGTCGCTACCTCAATTCTCATGTAAGTCATCCAACACCCCAAGCATACTTCTCGGACCTAGTGACATGATTCATGGAGCCTTGACGCATAGGCGTTATAGTTCTATTATCTCATATGGCCTAATATATTGTGGACTTAGCTTTCCTTTCTTGTAAAATCTTAACACCTTCTTCCACAGAGATACCTTTAGAGAAACCTTATTGCCCACTTCATATTGAATATCTATTCACTTTAAATCTGTATAAGACTTCTATTTGTCTAAAGCAAACATGAGCCTCTCTCTAATGACCTTAACTTTCTCGTCTGCATCCTTATTCAAATCCAAGTACTACTAGGATGTATAGCATATAAAGTATTATGGGCTTTTTGCATGATCTATTATCTAACATCCTTACTGTTAGCAACACATAAATGATTATGATAGTACAGATACCTATCTTCTTTAATATGATACTCAGTCAGCTCTCCCTCTTGAATCATAGTTATAACATTCTAAAATCTATCATCATCCTTCTGAGCATCTTTGGCTTACTGCAACAAATTGGGCTTAAACAAAAGCTCTATTAACAAACCATTATCATCTAGCATCTTTAAATTGGCATTCATCAATTTTAAGGCTGATATAAGCTTCTTACTCAAAGCATCTACCACAACATTGGCTTTCCTTGGATGATAATCAATAAGGAAATTATAGTCCTTAATTAACTCCATCCATCTCTTTTGTCTCAAATTTAGCTCCTTCTGGGAAGATACTTTAAACTCTTATGGTTGGTGTAAATATAACATCTCTCCCTATGTAGGTAATGCCTCTAAATCTTGAGAGCAAACATAATTGTTGCTAATTCCAAATCATAAGTAGGGTAGTTTTTCTCATAAGGTTTTAACTACCTCGAAGCATAAGTAGCTACCTTTCCCTCTTGTATGAGTACACAGCTTAACCCATTCAAGGAAGTATCACTATAAATGATGAACTCTTTCCCTAAAATCGATTGAAACAAATTAAGAGCCTCTTTCAACATACTCTTGAGCTTATTAAAGATCTTCTAACATTTGTTATCCCACATAAGCCTAGTATTCTTCCTTAGAAGATATGTCACAAAGGTTGCAATCAAGGAAAACCCCTTAACAAACCTCTTGTAGTAACCCATCAAATATAAGAAACTTCTATTCTCTATAGTATTCTTAAGTGGCTTCCACTCCATCATAGCCTTAAATTTGCTAGGAGCTACCTTGATACTCTCTGCTGACACTATGTGTCCCAAAAATGACACTTCTGCTAGCTAAAATTGACACTTATTGAGCTTAGTATAAAGTTCCTTATCTCTCAGCTTCTACAAAATAGTTCTCAAATGCTTTTCATGGTCATCTCAATTCTTGGAATACATAAGAATGTTATTGATGAAGATTACAAAAATTTAATCTAAAAATAGCCTAAAAATCTTGTTCATAAGATCCATGAATGTTGTCAGTACATTGGTTAAACCAAACGGTATCACTAAGAACTTATAATGGCCATATCTTATTCTGAAAGTCATCTTGTGTACATCTACCTCTTTTACCCTTAACTAATAATACCTAAATCTAAGATTAATCTTAGAGAAGGCACTTGTCAATTTAACTATATTATTAACTCTTATAGTAATTGAACACATTTAAGTCAATATCTTATCATAATTGGCTATTAGCTATATTACCATACTTATAATATTCTCAAACTTAATTAACATCAACATTTCATTAAGCGCAATTGTCTCATGCTCATTACATAAATTTTTGGTTTAATGCCTTTATAGTGTACATGAACCACCAACCTCATTTAACCATTAAAATCATCACTCCGTAGGCAAAAACCCATAATGTTATTTGTGTCAATAACATATAACATAATCAACACTCCCATCACCATAATACATATCAAACTAACACATAAAACATATTTCAAAATTTAAAATTCACTTATGTCAACATAATTATGTCCAAAAAATTTTATCATTCATTAAACTTATAATAAGCTAATAATCAAACTCATACACAACCATACTCATACTTGCATCAAAAGACACATTTTTAGTCCCTTATAACATATGCACTTATTTTTAAATTTCATACATAATCCCTATCACTTCTAGCACACAATTTCATCCATAATACATACACATTATCATACTCACATAAAACATATATTTTCCTTTACATCATATAAGCCATATACACACATATATTCCATATGAGGCATTCACCCTCTACATACACACATATTTACATATCCATTACACTTTTAACACACATAAAACCACACCTACACATCGTGCCATATATATTTCCATCCATTATGCACATTTATTACTTAGCATTCAATGTTCCATAATGCATAATTCACTATAAATGCTTATACAAATGGTCTAACCAAATATTAAGCTAAACACAAATACCAAAATAAGTCATAATATGATTTTAAGGCTCAATTATACCTTTTTTTCTTTCCCTTAGATGCTCAGGTCTTGTTTTCACCTACAAATACAAATAGGGTCAACTTATAAAATTCACAATATGCTTTCAAAAATTAAAATAAGCCTAGAAACACACTCTTGGGCACCCATAGAGTCCAGAAAAAATGTCATTTTGCAAAAATACTTACCTGATCAAAAGTTAGTTACTATTCATCAAGATGCTAAAATTGCAAAATCTCTCATTTTTAATCGAATCCTAAGCTACAAATATATACTAGAGGTTATGGAGGGTGGCCTTAATGTTATGGGCCATGAAAGAAAAGAAAATAAAGGGAGAGAAGGTATAGAAGTGGCATTGGTCACTAAAGAGGAAAAGAGAGGGAGGGGCTATTAAGAATAGTGTTTATATGCCTAAAATGAGTGGCTAGGATTAGGCCGCTAGGATTAGGCCACTAAAGATTAAGGGTCTATATTAATCTCCATTTGAAAATTATTTTTCTGCTATCAAACCCTAAATTTCCACCTCTTAAAAATCCAATAATATTTTGAAATATTATTCTTAAACCTCACAAAAATTTGTATTCAAAAAGCTTGAAAATCTGTTAAAATGTAATTAATAAACTTAGCCCGATTTAGATAAAATACTTCCCAATATTTAAAAATTTTGATTCTAGTGCCATTAAAATATTTAGGATTTTTAAGTATCAAGTTGTATTGATACCAAAATTTTTTTTATCAAAATTTTGATATTATACAGTTTAGCTAAAATTATGTCACTATTCAGGTAACTCTATTATAAAATCTTATTTTGCATTTTTAACCATCCAAACAACTTTGGATTGGCATTAAACTTTGTCCAAAATTATTTTGTGATTAATGCTTCACATTGGTCCAATAGTGTGACTCAAGTTTTGAGAAACGCTATTCATCTCAGGAAGTACTATTCACAAAAGTCAGGATTTTTAGGTCATTACATGACTGCTTGATCAATTATCATCTGGGAAAGGCTAATATAGTGGTGGATACATTTAGCAAGAAGTTCAAGGTAGCTATGAGAGCCATGAATGTCAAGTTATAACTTATGGGTGATAATTCCTTGTTAGTAGGGATGTAAGTAAAGCTTAGTTTGTTACAACAAGTCAAGGATTGTCAAAAAGATGATCACATGCTAATAAGTGTGATTAGTGATATCCAAAAGGGGAAGCCTACTAAGTATGAGATCAAAGGTGATGGCCATTTATACTACCATGATAGAATTTGTGTAACAGACATGGAAGAGATTAAAAAAAAGTAGATTTTATAAGAAGCTCATAATACTTCTTATGCTATGTTTCCTAGAAGCATAAAAATGTATCAAGACTTGAAGCTTTCTTATTGGTGACCAGGCATGAAAAGAGATATATCAGAGTACATGACCAATTGCTTTACTACAGAGCATCAAGTTCCATTTAGGTTGCTTTATCTTATAACAATTCTAAAATTGATGGGATAGAGTCGCTATGGATTTTATTGTCGAGTTACCTATGACAAGGAGCAAATGTTATTCAGTTTAGCTTGTGCTAGATCATTTAACCAAGACTACTCATTTTATACTAGTAAGGATGGATTACTCCTTGGAGAAGCTAGTAGAGCAATATATGAATGAAATAAGCAGGTTGCATAGAGTGCCATCTTCCATTAAATAGGATCAAGATCTAAGGTTTATGTTGAGGTTTTGGCAAAAACTTCATAATGCCTTGGATACTCGATTAAACTTCAGTACAACATTTAATCCATAGAATGAAAGACAATCAAAAAGAGTTATTCATTAGTCTTTTGATACTTAAGTGATTAGATGTTTTATTATATATAACATTCTGCTTATAATGAAACATGATTATCAGGTCCTTGAGGATATGTTGAGGACTTATGCCTAAGAATTTAAGGAAAGTTGGGATCATTATTTATCCTTAGTTGAGTTTGCCTATAACAATAGTCATCAAGTGAGCTTAGGTATGGCTTTATATGAGGCACTGTATGGAAGGAAAGTATAGAACTCTCTTATGCTAGAATGAGCTCAATGAGACTAAGCTTATAGGACTAGATTTCATTAAGGATGCAAAGGAAAAGGTGAATATCATGAGAGAGAGAGAGAGAGATTAAAAGTAGCTTTTAATAGCTAAATGTCATATATTGATCTGAAGAGAAAAGATATGGAATATGAGGTGGGAGACAAAGTATTTCTTAAGGTTTCACCTTGAAAAAAGGTTCCGTGATTTGGAAAGAAAGGACAATTAAGTCCAAGGTTTATTAGGCCATATGAAATAATAAAATGTGTAGGACCAGTAACAAATAGACTAGCTTTGCCTCCTAAAGTTCATTAAATCCATGATGTCTTCCATGTATCTATGCTCAGAAGATACAAATCGAATCCTACACATGTGTTATTAGTGGAAGAGGTCAAGGTTAACCTAGACCTATCTTATAAAGAAGAACCTATAAATATTTGGGGAAAGAGGTGAAAAAGATCCATAATAAGACCATACCCTTGGTAAAAGTTTTGTGGAAGCACTATAAAATGGAAGAAGCTACATGGGAAATGGAAGTTGAGATGAGAGAGCAATATTTGTAGTTGTTTAAGCTAGGTAATGTCGAGAATGACATTTATTTTAAAAGGGGAATAATGTAATGCTCGAAAAATCCTAGTGTTATAAATAAACTTCCTGAGATGTGAATAGTGTTTTCCCAAGGTCGGGGGACACTAATTCTATTGAATGGAAGTATTAATTATAACATAATCATAGGTGAAATTTGGAGTCAAAATGAGGTCGTTTACGTGGTTAAAAACAACATTTATATTTTATGATAATGTCACATGAATAGTAACCTAATTTTAGCTTAACTGTAAAATAATTAAAAATTTGCTCAAAAAATTCCTAGATTAATAAAACCTTATACTTAAAAATTCTATTTAGCCTATTGGTGCTAGAATTCAAATTTTTGGAGTTTGGGACGTATTTTTACTAAAATTGGGTAATATAAAAAGTAGCAATTTAATTTAGTTTTTCTCATTTTTGAGCCTTAATTTTAGAGGGTTATAGAGCATAAATTAATATAATTTTTGCATAATATTTGAGATTAAGTTGTTGTTAAAAGAGAAGAAAAAATAGGAAGAAAGAGAGGAGAAACATTGAAATAAATGATTTTTTTTCAAAAAGTATAAATATGGTAAAAAAAATCTTTTATTTTTGGTCAACACCACAAAACTCTTCTTCTCCCTCTCTCTTCCATATGGTCAATGGCTTTCCAAGGGAGAAAAGCTCCATTTTTTTATTTCTTCTTCTTCTTTTAGCTTTAAATTAGTATGATTAATCAATAACTGAGGGCCTTCAAGACCTCTAGAGTCTTTTTAAGTGAAAATTTTGAAAAAAAATTAAAGGATTTTGCTTGATTTTATGCTTGGTGAATAGTGACCAACATCAGTTTAGGTAAGAATTTTTGAATCCTGATATTTTCCTATGTTCCTTGGGTGCCTAAAAGTTGTTATACATGGTTAGTTTTTAATTTTGATGTCTCTGTGATTTATTATAAATTTTAATGAAATGAATCTGTAACTCACAATTGAGAAAATATATAAATCACAAGATAAAGGGAAAGCAAAGGTGTAGGTAATTCTTAAGAGTGTGTTGTGATCATCTCAGTATGTGTAATTGAGTTAAATTGTGATTAGATGATATAATGCCTTAATTTACATAATATGTCAATTTGATTAATTTGAGTGTAAAATGCCCACTTATGTGTATTAATGGATTTGATTGTGTTAAATGGAAAATGAGATGTATGATGATGCATTTAAAATGGTTTGAATGAATGGAGATGTTGTAGAAGCCATATTAATGTGATAATGCAAATATGTGCATTATGCTGTAAATAGTGTGTATGTATATATGACTAATTATACATGTAAATGGATCAAAATAAGTTTACATACATGTTAGATGTATGATAGAGCATGCTAAATGGGAATACATTCAAAAGTGTTTAAGGACATTATGTCTATAGTTTATGTGTGTTATGTAAATGATGAGTGCTTATGCCTATTTGAGGTATTAAGTTAGAATATAACTTGAATATGTGTCATATGATATGTTGGATGTGCATCAAATAGATAATGTGATTGAAATGAATAAATGTCTTTTGGATGGATGTATGGCTAAATGAACTTAAAGGCATGCATGTGTATGTGTGACATGATAATGTATGTTAGAGAGGATGTATGCTCATGTATGGATCCGTATGCACAAATGGTCATAAATTGACCTATGTATGATAAATGTATAATAGAGGATAGGACATGAGGCTTAGAGGCCAAATGACTCTTGATACATACGTGGTTGCCTATGTTTGACTATTTGAGGCATTATGACAATGAAGGAACAAATTATGACAATTATGCTTGAGTATGTGAGATAGGATGCATATGGTGTATGAATGTAAATATCATGCATTTATAATGCCTTGGCCAAATGGCCTAATGACATGCATATGGTTATGAAATATTGATTTTGTGCTTGCCAAAGGAAATACATGAAAATAAAATGATAATGTTTATGAACATGATAAAAATAGTTCCTAATTGAAACAATGCATTAAGTAGTAGAATATTAGCATACTTGTAAGTGTGTCTAATACTTATGAGGTATGGATTGAATGATGAATGTCATATAACTTAAAAGCATTCATGTTGTAAAATGAGTCATAATGCAATATGATCATGATGGATATGGAGAGTATGCAAGGTGTCATGGTCAAATGGTCATGTATGTGGCAATAATACATTTGAGACATATTATGTGTGTATATGAGGTATTACACTATCATGTAATGCCATGATACATTTTATGATGAAATTTAGCATAATGCATCTTGAATGAGCTTATGCTCTAATTGTAACGCTCGAAAACCTAAACCGTGTGAATAGTGTTTTCTAGGCCCGAGAGATGTTCGCTACAATGCGGGCTATCATTCTACATCCGTTAATTGGCATATTGGCTAAGACACTTTGACTGACCTGAAAGTGGTTAAAACGAATGAAATAAAAATTTTAGTAGAATCAATAATTCACTTCAGGTCAAGAATTACTGTTTACAGAGATAAAATAAGGTTGGACCAAGACAGCTTTAGGAAGTGCCCGAATGGTCTCGAAAATATCATACCCTAAACATAAAAAATTCCACTAAGTATGATGGAGAATGAATTATAATTTTCTAAGGTCAACAGATATTTTTTTCAAAATATTTTATTCTGACGGGTGATAGTGCTAGAAAGTCAATTATTGACTTTTGACTTGAAATTTTACATTAGCCTTCGAGAACCAAAGTGAGGATTTTTAAAACTGAAATGAAAATTTTTAGAGGACCAAGGAATATTTTATGAATTTTTGAATGTTAAAAATATTCCATGGTGAATAGTGACTTTAGCTCCCGAAGGAGTTTCAAGCTAAAATTTTATAGGGCCCTTAATGGCTATAATTGAGAATTTTTAAGATTGAAATGGGAATTTTTGGGAACCTATGGAATATTTTATGAATTCTTAGACCAAAAAGTGACATAAAATGCTTAAAATTGGTTTAATGGCCATTTGGCCCAACCAAAGGTAGCCAACCCAATTCATATATGTCATTGCACATGTGAAATTCATCACACATCAACCAACATCATCTTTCTCCCCAAACCAAGCAAGCTAATGCCATTACCACTTATTCCCTTATTTTTTCATGCTTTCTCTCTCCTAATCCCACATAAATTCCATGAAAAAGCTATATAATTAAGGCCTCTATCATCTTTGGACATCAATTCCTCCATTAATTTAGAGAAAAGAGCTCAAATTGGAAAGTTCTCATACTTGGGTGAATAGTGCCCAAATTAGGTAAATAGTCATGAATCCCATTTTTTTTATTTTTGGTATTGGTAGTTTAGGGAATTCTAAGAATTGCTATGGATTTAGAATTCAATTTGGAGTTATGTGTATTTTTATAGGAATTTTCAAATGTTTAAACCAATTATGGAAGTTTGAGATATGGTTCAAGGTGGAGAGAGAGGAATCTAATGGTTTTGGAGTAACTACAGCATGACAAGGAGTCCGCTGTAAGTGAAGTTAACTAAAACTTATCATGTATGATGAGAAAAACATGACATGGAAATGTAAGTGTGTGTATGGAAGTTAGGGTTTCATGTGTGTGCATGTATGTATAGATGTGAAATGCATGGTAGAAGATGTATGTTGATGAATTAGGATGGTGGAGATGTGAATTGGATGGGAAGTGGATATGTATGCATATGTTGCATGTATGACTACATGTATGTCATGTGTGCCATAACATGAGTAGACATGTATGGGTGGTTGGTATGTAAGAATAGGATGATGTTATGATGGGGGATATACATGACTTGGTGTATGGCATGTATGTCATAATATGGATGTGTAGTTATGGTAGGATATTAGATGTATGACATGTTGGCATGTGCAAGTGAGAGGACATTATGATGTGTGGCATGTGAAAAGTATAAAATGAGATAGTTAGATGAAGAACTATTAAGATATGGTACTTGACTAATGTAGATAGAGGAAAGGCATGAAAGCATGGCATGTAAGGTGGTGAAGTAGAACATAGGGCATAAGGAATTGAATTTAAATTTAGAAAATATTGTTAAGAATGTTTAAATTGAAATGATGACTTTATAAGGTAAATTAGATGTAAAATAATTGGATAGGGTAAGGAGATTTAGGGTGTAAGGACTTGAGGTAATGGGAAGGAAATTAGGTTGATAAATTAAGGAGGAAAAGATACCAAATGAATAGTAGTCCTTGCACAACAAGACCCATAACTGTCTAAGTTACGATGACCCGTAACTGTCTGGGAAAAATATGATCAGACAAAATAAAATAAAATCTGTGTTTAGAAATGACTTGAATAGATATTTGATAGAAGAAAAATAATTAAATTAGGCTAATTCAGAATCTGAATGATATACAGAGCCGCTAAATGGCAAAAGCCTAAAGGAATAAAGTAAGGCAAAATAAAAAGAAATTATTAATGCATAATAAACCATGGACAAGGTTTAAGAAATTAAACTTGGAAATATTGATAATTACAGGATATGAAAAGGAGGCCAAATTAATAAAGACGTAAGGTTTTAAAATGGAGTACATTTTATAATAAAGGTCATATAAAACATGTGAAATTTATCAAACAACATAGAAAAATAAAAATTGTTAAAGAATAGTGAGAATGGACTGAAAATATGAAATCTGAGAACTATGCTATGCTACAGTCATGAGAAGAAAAATGTAAAATAGTATTCATGGAATAACCTATTAAGGTTTATAGACATGAAGCAAGGTTCCTTAAGCAATAAGTTATAGGACAATAAAAATAAAATGGATGGATAAAGTAAAATGGGAAATAACTATAGGATTACTTAAGGAAACGAAAAAGATATTCAAAAAAAAACTTTATTGGTAAAAAGAACTCAGATTAATCCTAAAGAAAGATATATGATTATAAACAAACTAAATAGTGAAATTAATGACTGTCTAAGATAATTAAAATAGGAAATCTAGGAAGACATGGTTGTTCATATACTGGATAGGTTGACCAATTAAGTAGGGATTAGCAGCTACTAGAGGCTGAGTCTGTGTGATAGTTAGCCTATGTATGGCAAGTGCAACTACTTAGGTTTTGTGAGGATCCACTGTACTACAGATTTTTGTTATGGATATTAGAAGTGGTCTACAGATAGGTCCCTAAGTATCCACCATAGATTTTTGATCATGAGATGAGTTGCAGATATTGGGAGTGGTCTATGGACGAGTCCTTAGAGTATCTGCTAGTCTAATATTGGGAGTGGTCAATAGATAGGTCCCTAGAGTATCGGACAATAGTTATATACAGATGTCGAGGTCCATAATATGGGCTACATCACAGTTCTGCTTCTTGTCCAGTTCTCAGACTACAAGGGCTGGTGCAGCAGCTGAGGCCCAAAAAAAAGGCCACTACACATGGTGATCTTGTTATCTAGTGGCTGGGAGTTCTTCCTAAACCCATAAGGATAAAGAAAAAATAAAACCATTTGAACATATGAAATGACAACAATAGAGAAACCTATATCATAAATTACCTTAATTGAATTAATTCATGAATAAATATACTAAAGATAAAGAATGGTTGTGAAGGTTGAGAATAAATAAACATAGGGAAGCTTAATGAGACTACCTATAGGAATAATGAATTGAGGCATTAGTAATTGGACAAGAAATCATTAAAAGATATAAGACACTAGAGAACTGAGATAAAATGTTGAAAGATAAGAGTAATATGTTTATATAGTCAATAGATGGAATGGAATCGAAATGTGGAAAAAATAGGAATACCTAAAGAATTTACATAAGTAATAGAGTAATGTGGATCTAAAACTAAACCATAGTAATAACTTATAACTTATAGAAGTAGCAATATGACGGTAAGAAAACACAACTTATAGAAATGATAGTATAATCCCTTAGGAGGATAACCATAAAATGAGAGCTTAAGGATAGGTTTTAAAAGATCTGTAACCCATACTACTAATAAGTTCTTGTATGTTTGCAACCGTCATAGTACATTATATGTTTGGTTAAATTCACCATTGAGTGTATACTCAGCATATCGGGTTTTCGATGCACAGGTGGTAGATTTGAGAAGGTGTGAAGTAGCTAATCAACAGTATAGCCGATGACTATCTAGGTATAATCTTATATGAGTGAATTATATGGTATAAGTAAGTAGAGGCACTCATGCATGTCATTATGGGTAGATGGGTCATTAGTTGTATAATGTGCTAGCCTAGTAATCTATAACAGTAAGAAACACATTTTACTACTGTAATAACAAGCCCAAATGATATTTAGTTATGAGATTAGGCAAGTGAGTGTCATATGCCTAGCAAGAGTATTTTAGACTATAAGGGTGGCTAAAGGAAATTTCTAGTTATTAGAATGAGAGATGAGATAAAACGTGGAACGAAAGGCCCCTGGGGAAACCCAAGGATAGGTTACATCATGGGAAGTAGCACGTCTTGCCTATTTCAGTGCAAATGGGCAGAAGGTTTTATATTAATATTAGTAAATATGGAGATTTTATGACGTAATAAAAATAAATGATATTTATAAGAGGAAATATAATGTTATTTATGTGTGATGTATGTGTGTTAATATATGGCCTCAATGTGTGGTTAATTGCGTGATATAATATGCTTGATTGCTAAAATAATGCTCATGAAATATTTTCCTAGTTTAGTCATTTGTTGGCTAAACAAAAGTAATTAAAAGCTATTTTAAGCTTAAATTAAGGTGGTGCAACTAAAAGTAAACCATTAATGGCCCATATGAAAAATAACCTAGTATGGATAGGTTGACTGGTCAATTAAGGAGTTTTATAATAGCTGCTTGGGTACCTCAGTGCCTTGATGCATTTTGTCCAAGGGTTTACTAAATATCTAATCCATGGGCATATACTTTTGATCTCTAAATCAATGCTGGTCCAGTAGTTGGTAAGGTTTATTAGGGCCACTGCACATACCCCATGCTAGTGCAGCAGTTGGTAAGGTCTAAGAAGGCAATTATATGCCTATGCTAGTGCAGCAGCTGTAAAGGCCATAATGATGGCCACTGAGCACCATTACCTCATTATCCATAGGATATTCATTTTACTCTAAAATGGGAATAATAAAGCAGGTTTAATAGACCTAATTACTTAATACATGTTGTTATGAATGTAGCATGATTTTATGTATAATGTATGACCTACGATGAGTATTAAGCATAATTTTATGTTATGTGAATGTTATCGTGCATGCTAATGCTGATGTGGTATATAATGTGGTATAATGAATGATCATATTCTTGTAAATTTTGAATGTTGATATAATGGCATAAGTGCACAAGTTAATTTGATTACACCACTAAGCTATTGTTTAGCACATCAATTGTTTTATGATGCATAGGTAAAGAGACAATTTGACCACAAGCCTTCAGACTTTAAGATTATCAAGAGAAAACTGCTTCTTTTGGTATAATTTTGGTTTTTCTATCTAGAATTATATGATGTATAGGGTTAAGCACTCATATGATGTATTAAGGGAAAAAGGCTTAAGCTATATATAATGTAATCTTTTTAGATTTTTATGGTCTGTAAAGTATTCTAAAGTCAATTTAAATTGTTTATGTGTATGATATCTCTTTCTAAGGTTAAGATTGAGATGTTTATGTTGTTGTGTGCTATTGTAGTGATTAAAGGATCCCAGAAGTTAGGGATATAATTGAAAATGATTATAGAAGTGTTATTTTAATGTGTAAGTTACTATTCATTTTTAGGATAGTGTCTCGGTATAACAGTTATGCTGCTAGATTTTCAACATGAGGTTTCCCAAAAGTGAATTATGACTACATTTTTTAAAAGTTTTTGATAATTTGTATTTTCATAAGATAATAATTTGCAAAATATTTTTTAAATACAAGGTTAAGGTATAATAAATAGTTGAGTTCAAATAATGCACTTGTGTGTGCATTCCTTTATCGGGCTTGGCGACGGATCGACGACCAAATCGAGTAAGGGGTGTCACTTAGGGATTACATAGAACCACCTCACATGTCGATTAATCCTGAGAGATCCTCAATTATAGAAATAATATGAATGAATAAAGATAAATACAAATAGAGGCCTTAGATTTTACCTTATGAAAAGCTTCAAGCAATAAAGCAAAGGTTGAGTTTTAAGAAAAAAGATTATTTTTAGTGCAGGGTAAGGACTAGTAGAGCAAATCCTACATCAAAGTTAGCTTAAACTCTCAAAAATGTGATTTTTTTATTCTCCAATTTTCCTCTTTGGATTCTTATAACACCCTTACCTGATTCTCTAAGAAATATAATAGGTGATGTTACTTTCCCCCTAGTCACCCATCCTAAAATTTCTCTAAGTCCTTTTTCATTTAACATTTATGATTTTATTTATTTATCGAGCATATGTTTCCTAAAACCCCACTCTAATCCTCAAACATCATTATAGAGGACATAACAACCATAAAAATCCATTTTTCAATTAGTAATTAGTCCCATAAAAATTCAAGCAATATAACGGCTACTCGAGTAACATTTCCAAAAAATATACACTTGTGAAAAAAACACTTCTAATAATAATATCAAGACCTGTCATCATCTTGACCCTTATAGTCCTCTAATATCATCACACATCATCATCAATATCATAAACAATATACAAGGCCTCAAGCACACAATCAATAGAAAACAAGGAAAATAAAACATTTAGATAAAGGGCTTTTGTACAATCATCTGCTTTAATCTTGAAATTTACAAACAACTTCAGCTACCATGCTAACTATGCCCAAAACCCATATTATATACTTGAGTGCCCTCTATAAACCATCAAAAAGACAAAAATATATATATACCCTCAATTGTTGTCACTATTACATTGCAAAATCTATAGAGGCCATTTAGTTACACTTCTGCTACCAGAACACCAATACACTGAGTATAAAACTCAGTGGTGAATTTGATATAATAAAACATTTCATGCAAGCATACCTACATCATATGAAGTCCATGTAATAAAATAATAATATTTTATTATTCTATCTCATTATTTAATTTATCAGTCCTATACCATTATTTTATCTATTCATAAGTGCCATTATCACAGACTGTCTTTGTTCATTAAGTTTCTTTTTATTAGTCAGGCCCACCTAGATAGATGACTTTTTAAGACACTAGATAACAAAGAAATCCAAAGTCGTGCATCGGCCTATATTTTGGACCTTGGTAGTTGCATCTACCTAGTTCAATAGCAGGGATCAGTTCACAAGAACCTTCCAATATCAAATAGTAAGGATAGCAAGGATCAGTCTGTGGACCTCTCAATATCTTAAAAATCAACATCAAGCAATTTTGGTGGATAGCAGGGATTAGCCCTATGGGACCTCCCAATATCCATAATCAAACAAGCGGGCTGTAGGGATTAGTCCCATAAACCTCCTAATACCCAAGTGTGCAAGGCCCAAATATTAGGATCTCGACAGTTGCACTTGCCTACATAATCACACTAATAAGGCCCAAAGGACTAATATCTCTAGTAGCTACAAATCTTTAGTTTACAAGTCAACCCATCCGATAAGTGTCTAACTATTAGGCCAACTATCTATTAATTAATTTTATTCAATTATAGATCATTTATTTAATTTTTCTAGGTGATTAATACATAGTTATAAGTCATTTTTATCAGTTTTTTTTTCATCGGATAGTTATAGGTCACTTTTAATAGACAGTTATAGGTCACTTTTAATAAACAATTATAGGTCTTTTTATGTCCATTTCATGCAACTATCATAAGTCACCTTATGTGTCCATTTCATGGCCCTATTACAAGTTATTTCTATAAATTCAATTTTTTCATAACACAATTATAGGTCGGTTTTATTTTTAGGCACACAATTATAAGCTAATTGCCACTATTCATTAGGCATTTCCTCATACCATTTCAAGCCATATTAATATGCCATTCTAGGCCATATATGATCTTATTCCATTTAACTTATATGTCAACAACATTAGCCTCACATTGCCATCAAAATTAAGTACATCACATGTTTAAACTATATACCACTTTTTAGGCACATCTAGATCACTTTTTAGGCCATTTTATACCATTTCCAATTACACCATTTCTTTACATATTTTTCACCAAAATATTAGCAACTTTACACTACCTTTATTTACCATGCATTAAACCATATTTACACATATATTCACACACATTTCATTCCATGTTCATGCCATACCTCATATGTTTATCATGCTCTACCATGCACACATCATGCACTATACCAACATATATGCCATGTCATGCTACCATGTTATACCTCTCGGCCAATACATGATCATGGTCACACATATACACATTTTCACATTTCATCACACATCACATTTCCACCATACACACACAAGTATACATACCTTACCATATATACCGTGCCATGATAAATCAACCATACCTCTTGGCCATATCACAATCATGCACACACATGTACTTTTTTCATCATTTCCACTTACACATATCCATGGTCATGCCACACATGACACTTCCCATCATGTTGACCATGATTACAAGCCATATCATCATTCAAATGCCATGACACCATGACTATACCTCTCGGCCACTTAATGCTCATGCATATACATACACTTTTCTTACCAATTTCATATACGAACTATCTTTTCTACATATAAGCAACATCAGACCATGCTTATACCAATATTCCATACATATACATAATTAATTCAACATTTTTATACACCTTTTCATGACAATTCACATACACACAAATCATGGCATGCTAAAATTATATCAAATTCACATACCTAAATCAATCTTGAATCTTTTCTCACACTTTGGATGGCTTAATTCCTTTATTCCCCATGATTTTGCCTTACAACTACATAGCAACATTCCTAAATTATAAAATTCACCAAAAATCATGCAAGGCTCCAATTTGAAATATGAAAAAGTGGCAGTTCTTAGAATAATGGAGACTACCTAAAACTAAAATAAAAAGCAAGAAAAAGGCCACTTACACCATACTTGAACTTTAGGCCACCATATGTATAACTAAAACGTTAAGCATTTTTTACAACTACCATGAATTGCAATGGAGTCTAAAGACCCTATGGATAAATTTTTGTATATATTTCATGATTTTTGGTAGGGATTCTATAGGGAATTAAGAAGAAAAAGAAGGAAAAATGAAGGGAAGTGGCTGAAAATGGCATTGGCAGTCGAGGGAGAAGAAAGCTATAAGAGATAGTGGAGGAGAGGTTCCTTGGCATAATGAGTGGATGTCCATGTTGCATGGGATTTTGTAGTGTTGAGTGGGTGGCCTGCGTGGTGACACATGGTGCCTGAGCTTCTCGAAAAACTCAATTTTTATTTGCAACATCGAGCAATTTAAGAAATTCATCTAGACATCCAAAAACCATCATGTTTATTTTAAAAATCCTTAATTAGGCCCATTTTAAGGCATCATAAAATTTCATGTCAAAATTCCATCGGCAAGTCGACTAACTAATTTCTTAGAAAATTGAGAAATTTTGAAAAATTACCAAATAACCTCATAAAATTAAAATTCCTTCAATAATGAACTCGATGGAATTTTTTACCTTCATAGTATAATATTTTCAAGTCTATCCGGACACATCTTAGGTCATTCTCAGCCTAAGTCCATTTAAGGCTATAATTCACTAGCTTACAGCCTAAAATGAATTATTTGTTCTACTAAATTTTTAAATTAATTTTTTTGCCCATTTGTTGGCCCTGAAAAGTTTCATGACTAGTATACCCCTTCTCGGGCCCTGCAAAGGTGTCTCAACTCCTTAAGAACATTGTTCAAGCCTTAGAGGTACAATTCATGTAAGCTCAATTTTTTAGCGTTACAATTCTTTCCTTCTTATATAATTTCATCCTTAGAATTACCTGGTGAAAATAAGTGTGGATACTAAGCCTCCATCTGCTTCTCACTTTTCAATATAGCTTCTTCTATATTGTGATGCTTCTATAACACTTTGACTAGTGGTATGGTTTCATTCCACAACTGCTTAACTTCTCGAGCCAGAACTTACACTGGTTGTTCCTCATAAGTTAAGTCTGGCTATACTCAGATCTCTTCTATAGGTATTACATGTGATGGATTAGATTTATACCACCTAAGCATTGAAACATAGAACACATCATAGATCTGCTGCAACTCAGGTGGTAAGGCTAATTGGTATACCATAGGTCGGAAATGTTATGTAATCTCATAGGGACCAATGAATTAAGGACTAAGCTTTCCTTTCTTGCCAAACTTGAGTACCCTCTTCCACGATGATACTTTCAGGAAAACTTTCTCACCAACTTCATATTCTATATCTCTTCTGTTCAAATCAGCATAGCATTTTTATCAATCTATGGTAGCTTTCAATCTCTCTCTTATAACCTTGACTTTATCCTTAACATCATTGATTAAGTCAATTCCCATGATCTTGCTTTCACCCATTTCACTTCAACAAAGTGGAGTTCTGCACCATTTACCATATAATGCCTCATAGGGTGCCATGCCCAAACTAGCTTGACGACCGTGATTATATGCAAATTCAGCTAAAGACAAGTACTAGTCCAACTTCTTTTAAACTCAATTACATAGCTATGTAGCATGTCTTTTAGTACTTGTATCACCCATTTTAATTGTCCATCTATTTAAGGGTGAATAGTTATACTATATGTCAGTCTCATACCAAAAGCTTCATACAACTTCTTCCAAAACCTTAAAGTCAATCGAAGATCTCTATCTAAAATAATAGCTACCGGCACACCATAAAGTCTCATAATTTCATCAATATACAGTCGTGCTAGCTTCTCCAAGGACTAGTCCATCCTTATAGGAATAAAATATGTTGTCTTGTTTAGCCTATCTACAATTACCCAAATAGCGTCACACTTATTTCTAGTCAGTGGTAATCCCATCACAAAATCAATGGTAACCTTCTCCCATTTCCATTTTAGTATTGTTATTGGATGTAACAATCTAGAAGGAACTTGAGGCTCAGCTTTTACTTGCTAACATGTTAAACACCTAGTGTAATGCTCGTAACTCGAGGCTCTATGAACAGTACTACTAAGGTCAAAAAGTGTTCCTAGAGTGTCAGGTCACCTTTACAAGGCTTAAGGTAGAGGTACTAGTCATGAAACATTGAGGGGCCATAAAATGATGAAATTGACTTAATTTTAAGAGTTAGCAGAACTAATAAATTATTTTATGATATATCCTAGTAGGCCATAGGCTCAGTTGGAGTCAGGCTAGGAATAACCCGAGATATGCCTGGACAGACTTGAAAATGCCACACCCTATTAAATTCCCCGAGTATATTGGTGAAATAATTTTTGAATTTGAAGGTCGTTTACAAATTTTCTAAATTTTGAGGGTTTGCCCATAAATCAAGGTAGTTAGTTAACTGTCCTATCAATGGTATTTGGCTGTGAAATTTTAAAAGCCCTTAAATAGGACCAATCAAGGATTTTTAAAAATAAACGTGATGATTTTTGGTGGTCTAAGTGATTTTAAAAAATTCCCCAAAGTCTCTATCTAAATTAAGCTTTTTCGAGTTGTTTAAGTGGTGTGTGGGCACTACCCATGCCACCTCAGCCACTATAAAAGAGCCAAGGTGACACATGGATGGCCACTTGGCCAATTCCACTCCCCCTTGACCATTCTTCTTCCTTTTTCCCTTTTCTAGAGCTGACGCCTTTTTTAGCCAAGAATACCATTTTCATCTCTTTCTTCAAGCTTTAACTTAAGTATGTTACCATAAAAAATCATCTTAATATGTGAGGAATTGATTTGTGAAGGTATTGGATGCCATAGGAGTGGCTAGAACTCAAGAAAATTCAAGGAAGCTTAAGGTGTCAACAAAGAGGACTGCAAAGGGTAAATTATTGTGTGTAAGTGTTTCAGCCCTTTTTATTTTCTTTCCTAGGGGATTTGATGATTCTAAGAATATCCATATGATTGGAATTTGATTTGGATAAGCATGTGAATTTTAGGGGATTTTTGAATAAGGGATGGTGCGTATGAAAGGCAAAGCATAAATGGAGGATTTTATGGTTTTCTTCAAGCTAAAAGGGTGTATTTAACTCCTTTGATAGTGAAGTAAGTAACTCTAATCCATTCAAAGCATCTGAGGTTGAATTGTGATGAAAAATTCTTGGGAACCTGATATAGAATTAGTAGATGAAGTGGTTTATTTATGTAATTTGATGGACTAAGTGTATAACTAAGCTAATGGTGTGTGTAATGAATGTTTAGGATGATGTTTGGATGAAAAGAATGTATGGAAGGGTGAGTTTTTCACTTAGCCAAGAGCTTTATGTAGGCATTTATGTGTGTGCATGGCTTGGAATAGTGTTATGGCATGCTATTCAAGGTATATGGCATGTAAATTACTTGGAATATATGTGTAGATAAATAGAATTAAGTGATTGTAAATATGTTCCTTAGTAGGCCAAGAGGTTCATTGATGCGTATGGTTTGTGCATGGCATGTGTACATGGCCTATGGAGGGATTTTGGCTTTTCGTGGATGGCATGTAAGGTGTAGGTGAAGAATTTAGTGAATTAAGACTTCCATATGTGTGTTGGTAGTATGGTCGAGGCATGTTATAGGCTAGATTGGCCTAATTTACGTGGTAAAAGCATGAATATGTGTATAGTCATATTTGTATGATGTCTAAGTATACATAAGTATGTTTGAATGAGATACAAAGTATGAATAAGGTAAAAGAAAACTTGTGGCTGAGAGCTTGCACGGTAAGGTGACATGAAAATGAGGTATGGTTAATGGTAATTTTATATGTATATTGGCATAGCAATTATGGCATTTGGTACATGGCATGACTTAGGTTAATGTGCATGGTTAGTGTATCATGAAATGAATAACATATGAGACATGTTTAAAATATGGAAAAAAGGATTGAAAAATGAATCTAAAAGTGACTTAAAATGGCATGCAACATGGGTTTAAAAGGGCTTAAAATTAGGCATGAACTTGTACCTAAAAGTGACCTATAATGTGAAGATTTTGTGTTTTGGTATGTAAGCCATTTGTATAGCAAATGGATGCCTTTCTTTAAGGTCAGCTTTAGGCCTATGGACTTATGTGACTATTAGTGCAATTGGCATTGAAAAAGGACTTAAAATGACCTTAAAATGGTTGTCGCAAGTAAGCAAAATGACATATAATTATCCCGTAAAATGGGATTTTAGGACTATAATTAAAATGGCTAGTTAACATGGAAATATTTAACTCAAAATATTATGCTAGACTAGATTTAATATGCATGTAATTATGACTTCAAAATTAGTCAAAAGGTGATAGAAAATTTTACCCGATTTTACTTGGCACGGTTAAAAATTTCTTGTAACTATCTAAGTCAAAAATTAACTATTTGATAAAAATTTTATCTATCTATTTTTCACTTCATAATATTACAAAAAAATGATCAATAAAGAAATAAACTTAAAAATATTGTTAGATGGCAGATTAGTTAGACACCCACTAGATGGGTTAACTAGTCAACTTAGGGATTAGTAACTGCTAGACTATCTGATTATTAGTCTAGTCTCATTCAATGGTCGAGGTTTATAATTAAGCCACTGCACTAGTCTATAAGGCAACACATCTTTTCATTAATTAGATATCAGACTACACTGGTGCAATAATGAAGGTCCCCATAAAGGCCACTGCACTAGTCTACTAGGTAAACTAGGATGGATTATTTAATATGATCAGTGTCATGAGAGGTCTACAGACTAATCCTTATACATAATTACTTAGCATTGTGCCTCTTGGGAGGTTTCTATGAACTAATCCCTATAGGCTATGGTGGCTAGTGCAATGGTCAGGGTCCAAAATATAGGCCACTGCACATCTTTTAGTTCCCTCTTGTTCTAGTGTTTATAAGTGTAGTCTACCTAATTAGGCCTATTTAATAATCTAAATAATGCACTTATGTAAAATAATGGAATAATTGAATGAGTACAGAAGGAAATAGAGTAGAATATTATAGTGCCATTTTGGTAATTTTGAAGAATCAGACATACCATATGTATGACACCAAGCATTTGGCATGTGGCTCACACACTACACCTAGACTATTAAATTTAAATTGCATATGTGTATTAATACATGTTTTAAATGGTTTAAATTTATTTATTGAGCTTTTTACTCAGCGTACCTATGTTATGGTGTACAAGTAGTAAGGATAAGCAAGCTAGCCTCGATTGTCGTGCAGTGTAGCAATACAATAGTTAAAGGGTATAGAATGTTGTTTTCTTTCTTTTAAGTAGTGGCACTTATGTAATACCTTATAGGTTTTGGGTTAGAATGCTTAGAAGCTGCTATGTCTATACATATAACCTAGAAGTGATGTATATAAGTTGTTATGGTATTTGTTTGGATTATGTGTGAACTTGATAACTGTGGGCCTAAGGCCCTGTGTGGTTAAATGATGATATATGAATATATGTCTGATGTTGATTGATGAATGATTGGGGGAACAGAAGGGTCCAGAAGGAGGTTTTGTGAAATTGTCACTTATAGAAGTGTTTTAATAAGTGGAAAAAAAATTTTGGTATGTCAACTAAGTAGCTATTATGCTGCCTAATTTTTTGTGACATTTAAAGTGTCTATATATACCCTATCTAAGTCTGTCGGACCATGTGTGAACATGCTTAAGGATTAGATTGAACATCTAAGTAATATCTAATAAAATTTAATAACAGTCTGTAATTGTTAAGAAGTTTTCTCCTCAAGCAATCCTAGGATAGGTGACCTATTGGGAAGTGCCTCAGCTACCGGGTTTCTTCTAAGACTCGATAGGGGGTGTCACACTTGGCTATATATTTAGCTATGTCACGCTTCATCCCTGACCACCAATATTGAGGTTTTAAGTCCAAGTACATCTTTGTACTACTTGGATGCATAGAATAGAGAGCTTTATGTGCCTCTCTCAAAATTTGTGTTCTCAAGTCATCTTTATCAGGTACACACAACCTGCCATGGTAATATAAACATCTATCCTTTCTTAGTTCAAACTCTATAGCCTTCCCCTTTTTAACTTTACTGATAATCTATGTTAATTGTCCATCTTGTACTAGTACCTTTTTTATCTACTACTTAAAATTAGGCTTGATCTATAGGTGAACTAAGATGGCATCATGCTCTGTATATTCCATTCTAATATTCATTACACTTATTGTCACCTTAAACTTCTAGCTTAATGCATCTACAACTACATTAGCCTTTCCTGAGTGATAGTCTATCAGACAATCATAATCCTTGATCAATTATAACTACCATCACTGCTTCAAGTTTAATTCCTTCTTGGTGAGGAGATATTTTCGACTTTTATGATAAGAGTAGATGTAACACTTTTCACTAAACCAATAGTGCCTTTAAATTTTTAGTGCAAAAATAATTGCAACTAACTCCAGATCATGAGTAGGATAATTCCTCTCAAGTGGCTTCAGCTGTCTAGTAGAATATGCTACTACCTTACCCTCTTACATCAATACACATCTGAGTCTATTGTGCGAAGCATCACTATAAATGACAAAGTCCTTCCCCTATTCAAGTTGAATAAGGATAGGTGATTCAATCTACATTGCCTTCATTCTATAAAAACTTTCTTGACATTTGTCAACCCATTCAAACTTTATAGTGTTCCTTATCAACCTAATCAATGGTATTGTAATCATTGAAAACCCCTTTATGAATCTCCTACAGTAACCAACTAATCCTAGGAAACTCTATATCTCAATTATATTCTTAAGAGGTTCCCATTCCAACATAGCTTTAAGCTTGTTGGGATCTACTCTAATGCCATCTATTGACACAATATGGCTTAGGAAAGCTACTTCATTCAGCTAGAATTTACATTTACTCAACTTAGCATGTAATTACTTCTCTCTCAGAGTTTGTAACACTACTCTGAGGTATTGTTCGTGCTCTTCCCTAGTCTTAGAATATACCAGAATGTCATTAATAAACACTATCATAAATTGATCTAAGTATGGTTGAAAGACCTTATCATTAAGCCCATGAAGGTTAATGGAGCATTAGTGTGTCTAAATGGGATCACAACGAACTCATAATGCTTATATCTAGTTCTAAAGGCAATTTTAGGTATATCACACTCTTTAATCCTTAGTCAATGATACCCTAATCTCAATTCAATCTTGGAAAAGACACCAGCACCTCAAAGCTGATAAAAAAGATCATTAATCTTAGACAAAGGATATTTATTCTTCATAGTCACCTTATTCAACTACTTGTAATCAATACATAACCGAAGTGACCCATTTTTCTTCATTACAAAAAGCACAAGTGCTCCCTATAGTGAAGTATTAGGTCTAATAAAGCCCTTGTCTAGCAATTCTTGAAACTACACCTTCAACTCCTTCAGTTCTACAAGTGCCATTTTATATGGTGTAGCAGATATAGGTGAAGTACTAGAATATACTTCAATTTCAAAATCAAGCTCCTGTTGTGGAGGTAGTACTAGTAAATCTTTAAGGAACACATTAGAAAATTCAAACACAACTAGCATATTGTCTAGCTAGAACTCGTGCCTTTAACCTGGTCCTTTGACTACTGCTTGGCTGGTCACCTCTATTCTATCTCTGCCCCCTATTCTAGGGTGCTACTGATGCCTGAGTATGGGTAGCTTTAGTCTATCTCTAAGGACAATCCCTCTAGTAATTGTCTCTAGCCCCACAAGTGAAACACTCTCCCCTTCTTGTCTGCCAACACTAACCCTAATGTCTTTGGGTACAAGTCAGGGGTACAACCCTAAGTGTTGATGCTAGTGCACTAGAGGCTCGTTGAGGTGGTCAAGGCCTAGTTATAGAAGCCTAATTAGACCTCTATGACTAGGGTTATCTCTATGAATATTGCATTGGCTGAGACTAAGACTGGGTCTCCCTCTACCTCTTACTAGCTCTAGGTGTCAAGCTAGCCTGACTAGGTGTGAAAGGCCTCTTTCTTTAGAAAAGTTCCTCTTTTCTTGTAATATCTCTTCTATACCATAGGCTACTGCTACCAAAATTGCAAAGTCTGCAGCCTTTGGGTTGGCTATTTGCATATGTCCCTCTATATTAAGGCACTTCAGGAACCTCTTGCACCTTTCCTCTTCAGTAGGTACAGATTCCTCTGTATATTGACTCAATCTTGCAAAAGCTTTCTCATATTTTGACACAAATCTTTTTTCCAGCTTTAAGTCTAGGAATTCCTGCCTTTTCTTTTCCTTATAAGATTCTGGGATATATTTCTTCTTAAACTCTTGCAAAAAGAATTCCTAGGTTACCTCTACTGCAACTTTCCTTTTCTTGGTTGTGTCCCACCAATGGAAAGCTTCCTCTTCGAGAAGAGAGGTAGAACATTTCAAACTTTCCTTATATGTGCATTCTAACTATTCTAAGATTTTAAATGTCCTTTCTAGCCAATACTCTGCCCTGGCTACATCATCTTTTCTAGTACCTAAAAAATCTATTGCCCTTATCTCTTTAACTCTCTCCAAACTTGTCTTCTGTCATACAACTGGAGGTGGAGGAGAAATAGAAACTAGTGGAAAAGGTATAAGAGCTGGTGCTGATATGTGCCTTAGAAAATCTACAATCTACTATAAAAGTGCTAGAGATGCCTATGTCTATGGCTATGGTTGGTGTATAGCATCACTAGGCTCTAATGTAGCTACACTGGTTGCTGCTCCCTAAATAGTGTAGGAGTATGTCTTTCCACCTCTTCTCCTCATTCTTCTAGAATTTTTTCACTCATCTTGATTCAATACAAAAGAACAAACTATTAGCCTTATTATAGTGTAGCTTATCAAAAATTCAAATCCTAAACATTGGGAATCATGTAAAAGACCTAGGAATGCCTAAACCTAGGATTTGATACCACCCAATGTAACACCCTTACCTGATTTCCTAAGAAATTCAATAGGTGATGCCACTTCCCACCTAGTCACCCATCCCAAAATTTCTCCAAGTCCTCATTCATTTAACACTTATGATTTTATTTATTTATCAAATATATATTTCTTAAAACTCCAGTCTATTCCTCAAAGATCATTATAAAGGATATAACAACCATAAAAATCCATTTTCCAGTCAGTAATTAATTCTATAAAAATTTGAGCAACATAACGGCTACCCGGGTAACATTTTCAAAAATAAGCACATGTGAAACAAACACTTCTAATAATCATATCAACACATGTCATCACTTGGACCCTTCTGGTCCTCTAATGTGATCACACATCATCATCAATATCATAAACAATATACAGGGCCTTAGGCCCACAATTAACAGAACACATAGAAAATAAAACATTCAGATAAATGCCTTTTATATAATCATCCACTTCAGTCTTAAATTTTATAGACAACTACAACTACTATGTTAACTATGCCCAAAACCCATGTTATATATATAAGTGCCCTTTATAAACAATCAAAAAGAATAAAATGTATACCCTCAATTGCTATCACTGCTACACTGCAAAATCTATAAAGGCTATTCAGCTACACTTCTGCTACATGCACATAAAATTACCGATACACTAAGTATAAAACTCAATGGTGAATTTGATATAATAAAACATGTCATGCAAACATATATGCATCATATGAAGTCTATGTTATAAAATAATCTTATTTATTATTATGTCTCATTATTTAATTTATCAATCCCATACCATTATTTAATCTATTCATAAGTGCCATTATCACAGACTGTCTTGGTTCATTAAGTTTCTTTTTATTATTCAAGCCCACCTAGGTAGATGACTTTTTAAGACACTAGATAATAAGGAAATCTAAAATCGTACAGTGGCCCATATTTTGGACCTCAGTAGCTGCACCTACCTAGTCCAATAGTAGGGATCAGTTCACAGGAACCTCCCAATATCAAATAGTAAGGATAGCAGGAATCAGTCTGTAGACCTTTTAATATCACAAAAATCAACATTAGACAATTTTGGTAGATAGCAGGGATTAGCCCTGTAGGACCTCCCAATATCTATAATCAAGCAAGTGGGCAATAGGGATCATTCCCATAGACCTCCCAATACCCGAGTGTGTAAGGCCCAAATATCAAGACCTCAATAGCTGCAACTGTCTACATAATTTCACCAATAAGGCCCAGAAGGACCAATATTGTGACACCCCCTACTGGATTCTCGAAGAAACCCTGTAGGCGGTGCACTTCCCACTAGGTTACCCCTCTTGAGATTGCTCTCTCGATTCACTCGTTTAACTTTTACTAATTATATACTATTTAATTCAATTAGACTCCAAATTCATTTTAGTTTGTCCTTATGTATTACATAGGGTCATACCATATTATTCATGCCAATATTAGCCAATCATGAGTCCGTTTGGTTTTTCCTAAAATCCAGTAGCATAACGGCTATTCGAGTCCCTATCTGTAACGTCTGCCGGTCGACGTCTTATGAATAGTGCATTCGAAACCCGATTGATATTCCCCGTGGTGCGGGTCATCATTTCGAGACTGATGACTAGCATAGTGTTCATAAAACTTTGACGGGCCTAAAAAGAGTCAAAATGAAAGAATTAAAATTTTTAGCAGAACCAATAATTACTTTTAGGTTATAAACTATCAATTTTCGAGATAAAAATATTTTGAAACCCGGACAGTTGGAGACCCAAGAATGTGCTCGGATGGTCTCAAAAATACCATACCGTTAACCTCAAAAATTCTATTTAGTATGTTGGAAAAGGAATTGGAATTTTCTGAGGTCATCTGCTATTTTTTCGGAATATTTTATTCACACCATAAATAGTGCAAAAAAGTCAATAGTTGACTTTTGGGCTGAAATTTTACATGGACCTTAGTTATATCAAATTAGGAATATTAAAACTGAAATAGGAATTTTTGGAGTACTGTAGAATATATTATGAATTTTTGAAGTTGAAAATCGGACCGAGTAAAACAGCGATTTTTGAAACGGTGGAATTTTGGGCTGAAATTTTACAAGGGCCCTAATGGAAATAAATGAGAATTTTGAGGACTAGAATGGCATTATTTTGAGGTCCCTAGAATATTTTCTAATTATTTGA
>CANXYI010861363.1:0-20238 GCA_948208565.1 Hura crepitans
TAATTTTGAGAAATTCTCTATTGATTCTTTCTAGCAAACTATCCTTATTTTTAGCCTATTCAATGTGACACCCTTTACTCGATCTAATCACTAAACCTAGATAAAAATCAACAGACATACTAATATCCAAATTAACCATATTAAAATCCATATAATTTAAAACCATTATAGAAAAACTTATTTTATAAATAAATACTTTGAAAATTTGAACTAATTTAAACATTAAAATTTGGATTGTGCTAAAAGATCAAAACCTCAGCAAAATCATCTTGTTGAAAATTCAATAGCATAATGGCTATACCGGGACACTATTCCCAACATGAATAGCAAACCTATAGGTAAAAACACTTTTATAGTAACATATCAACTCCTCTTAACTCCATATTAGTCCATTTGACCATCTAACCTCAAATCAACATAGGGAAAGGTATCGTATAAGTCATACATCATCACACATAATTATTTAAACACATAAAAAGTTGGTTTAACAAATTACAAAATTATTACAACACAGATTAGGTCAAATCCATCAAATTACACAAGAGTGCCTCTATTATGATTACATTACATAATATACTAAAGAAAAGCAAAATAAAAAAAAAAAGAAATCTTCTCTTTATCAACTAATGTATATTGAGGCTTTGACTCTAATATAATTCTTTAACCTACTTATAAAAACCCAACCACAAGTTAAGTGAATGCTTAATGGTGCATTTAATGAAACATATATATGCCTATATACACTTACATTAATTAAATGAAAATCAACATTATAAGCATAAATATGCATAACATACTATAATCACATAAAAGTGAATAAGCCATTGTCTATAAAGAGTTAAATGATCTCTCATGCACAAAGTAATAAACATAAGTATAAAACTTGGCTTTATTATTGTCATGCTTTAACTTACATCAACTATATAATTAGTTACAAATTTTAGAATGCTTAAAATATACCTATAACTGAAAGATAACTATCTAAAACTTGATAACGGGATAAACTATGCCTAAAAGGCCATACTGGTGCTTTGAGGCCATACTAGTGATTGAAAACCATACTAGACCTACAGATCATATCAGGAACCAAAGATCATAATAGTGCTTGAGGGATATACTCAATTCATAGGTTATATTAGTATTAGGACCTGAATGTCATAATAGTGCCTAGAGGCCATATTTCTACCTGAGGGTACTCTAGTAGTTGCTATCTTTCCCTCCTTGACTAGTCAACCTATCTAATATAGGTTGTCTAATCATATAGGACATTATCATAATTATTTATATTACTTATTCTTAACATAATCTAAAGTAAGGTTTATAATAATGTAACATAATGCATAACTTTATGAAAGGTGAACATACATTTCTATGCATAAAACATAGGCATACCTAATTATCAACTTATTAATTCACTCCTTTATGTGTAACATCAAATCATGATTTCTTGATATCTGCTTAAAAAAACTAACATCTTACTTATAATAAGCCATTCAACCATAGCCATATTACAAACACTCATAGCTTGCTTATCTCATCTTACCTTTTATGGGACTGGCCTAGCCATATATCATCATCTTCACTTTATTATATGACAATGCAAGATTCTACTTTCTATCTTATCATACATAATACATGCATATCATACTTGACATATTAATACTTAATTATTTAAAAATAAAAATAAAATACATACCTTAGTGTCGACACTAACCTCATAATGGTTGACCTATATGCTTTCGCCAATTTGGCTTACACACCAATCATGGCATCAAATCCATAGTACATAGCATGTATAATGAATATGTCACTATTACCACATGAGCATCAAAACATACTTATACATATACAACATAATGCTTATACACTTTACTTAAACCATCTCATATGGCATAATTCTCTACTTAAGGCTTCTTAGAAGTTTCAGCCATCACATAAAGACATAAACCAACCAAAACAAATTAGATATGTTTTAACATAATAATAATACACTTTATATCATTATCATCATACTCAATTTACATAAGCATATTACACTATATTAAAGTTATACAACATCAAATCCCCCTTAAAGAGGCATTCAACCTCAGCATGAGAGATGCCTCAAACATTAAAATCATAATCGTTTCATTAATATAAACATTTCTCATTATCAATCATTCTAGCAGAAACACAAATCATCAATTTACACATTTTAGCATTAATTACATACCACCATACACATACTTTATATAACATCATACACATAAAATGCATATGTTAAGTTGAATACATTTACTAATGGACCAAAATAAACAACTTAGACTTGATTAAGCTTTATCTTTGCCATTGCTCCTCCCTTGGTTAATTTTATCTACATAAAGCAACATAAGTATACAAAAATCAATAAAAATCATAGAATCTTTAAAACTCAAATCTAACCTTATAAATGTCTTCTTAGGAACTTAAACACACTTTAAAAATATGAGATCAAAGAAAAGTTCACTCTATAAAATTGGGGCACTATTCATCCTCATGCTCATCTTCAAAAATCCATCATCTTTTCCTTATTTTCTTGTATAAAAGATGATTTAGAGGCTATAGAGGTGTTAATTTAGGGTTTAGAAATGAGAGAATGGACTTTAATTAGGCAAGAAATAAGAAAATTTAGAGAGAGTCTTCTCAAGAGGTGTTATCGGCCACCAAAGGAAAATGGAAGAAGTTGATGTTTTGCACTATTATAAGTTTGACCACTTAATAAAGATTTTGACTTCTTATATATGGTCTTTCAAGTGAATGGTCAAAATCTTCCTCAAGTGATCTAAAGGCCCCTCTTTAAAACCCAAATTCATTATTGTCTTTTAATGTTTCATCCCCTAATTAAACCTTTATTTATCACTCTATAATACTCCATAAAGTCATACTATCAAGACCTGTAAGCCTCTAGAAGTCCTTGCTAAAAAATCAATGAAAATCGATAAAAACAACACTTTATACCTTTGCTCATTTAAAAATTACTTCTTAATATTTAAAATTTCAAATTCCATTTCCAATAGACTATTTAAACACATAAGAAGTTGCTTTAAGGAGTTACAAATTTATTTACAGCACAAATTAGGCCTAATCCCTAAAATTACACAAGAGTGCCTCTATTATGATTACATCACATAATACACAAAAGAAAAGCAAAATACCAAAAGAAATCCTCTCTTGATCAATTTACAGATATTAAGGCTTTAACTTTAATTTGATTTTTTAACCTGCACATCGAAACATAATGATGCACTAAGCAAATGCTTAGTGGTTATTCAATTTAGCATATGTATATCCACATGCATTGATAATGATTAAATGAAAATTAGCATCATAAGCATAAATATGCATAGCATACTATAATCATGTAAAAGTGCATAAGCCATAGCCTATAAAGAGTATAATGATCTCTTATGCACAAAGTAATAAACATTAATATTAAACCTAGCTTCATTATTATCATGCTTTGACTAACATCAATTACATACTTAGTTACATAATTTAAGAATTCTCATAATATACCCATACCTAAAAGACAACTATTCAAAACTAGATAATGGGACTAATTATGCCTACAAGGCTAGACTAGTGCCCGAAGGCCATAATAGTGCTTGAAGGCCATATTCGACCCGTAGATCGTATCATAGGCTAAAGGTCATAATAGTGCCAAAAGGATATAGTCAACTTGTAGATTTTATCAAGACTCGAAGGTCATAATAGTGCCTAAAAGCCATACTTCTACCCAAGGGTACCCTAGCAACTACTATCTCTCTCTATTTAATCGGTCAACTTATCAAATTTAGGTTGTCTAATCATATGGGACATTATAATAATTATTTATGTTTCTTAATATTAACATAATTTAAATTAAGCTTTATAATTTTGTAACATAGTACGTAGCTTTAGGAAAAGCCAACATATGTTTTTTATGGATAACACACAAGCATATGTTATCATCAACTTATCACATTCACATTATACTTTATGTGTGACATCAAACCATGATTTCATGATATGTGTTTAAAGCACCTAACATCTTGCTTATAATAGGCCATTCAACGATAGCCATATTACATACACTTATGGCTTACTTATCTCATCATGCTTCTCATGGGAGTGGCATAGCCACATACTCATCATCGTCACTTTATTTTATTAAAATGTAAGATTCTACTTGCTCTCTTATCATGCAAAATTCATGCATTCACTTGACATATCAATGCTTAATTATTTAAAATAAAAATAAAATAAAGACCATAATGTCAATATCAACCTTATAATGGTTGGCCTACATGCTTTTGCCAATTTGGCTTACATATCAATCCCATATTATTTTGAGCAAAAATAACATATTTTACATTTTGGCTTTAACTACATTATTATTCATGTGACATTATCATAAAATCTTTACTTGCATTTTTAACCATCTTAATGTCTTCATTTTAGATCTAAATTTCACTCAACATTATATTATGACTAATACTTCTATTTGGTCACATTAATGTGACTTGGGTATTGAGAAACACTATTCAAGTTTGAGGAAAAACTATTCATAACCTGGGGATTTCAAGCATTACATTTCTTCCCCTCTTAAAAGAAATTTCATTCTCAAAATTACCTAGTTCAAATAGATATGGGTATTACTCTCTCATATATGCTTTACTTTTCCATCTTACATCTATGCTTTACTTTTCCATCTTACTTCTTCCATGTTATGGTATCTTTATAGTACCTTTACCAAAGCACCATCATATTCCATAGCTCTTTAACCTCTTAGGCTAAAATCTGCACTAGCTCTTTCTTATATAAGAGTTCAGGTTAAATCTCTATATCTTCAACTAATAAAAACTAGTGAAGGATTAGATATGTATCTCTAGAGCATGCATACATGAAACATATCATGTATTTGTTACAGGTCTAAAGGCAAAGCCAATTTGTAGGCTACCATTCCCATACGCTTAGTTATCTCGTATGGGCTAATAAATCTTAAACTCAACATGCCTTTCTTTTTTAACCTCAACACTTGTTTCCATAAAGATACTTTGATAAAAACTTCATACTAAATATCCTTTCACTTTAAATCAACGTAAGATTTATGTCTATCCAATGCTACTTTCAACCTCTCATTAATAATCTTCACTTTCTCTTTTGCATCCTTGATCAAATCTAGCCCTATAAGCTTAGTATCACTCAGCTCATTCTAGCATAAAGGTGTTTTTCACCTTCCTCCATATAAAGTTTCATAAAGAGCCATACCTAAGCTTGTATGATGGCTAGCATTATAAGCAAAGTCTACCAAGGAAAAGTAGTGATCCCAACTTTCTTTAAACTTAATGGAATAGCTTCTCAATATATCCTCAAGCACTTAAGAAAAATATATCTTAAACATCATAAATATGATGAGATTGAAGTCACTTAAGAGCAAAATTTACCTGAATGACTCTCTTTTATTAACCATCTATTTAGAGATGGAATGTTATGTTGAAACTTAATCAAGTACCTAAGTTATTGTGAAGTTTCTTCTTAAACCTCAACCTAAGCCTTGGATCCCAATCAGATATAATGGAAAAAGGTTCTCCATGTAATCTAACAATCTCATCGATGTACAACTCTACTAGCTTCTCTAAAAAGAAATCCATCCTTACTAGTATGAAATGTGAATAATTGGTTAGACTATCTACTATTACCTAAACTAAATCATGCTTTTTCTTTGTTACAAGCAACCTAACCATAAAATCCATGGTGACTCTATCCCATTTTCATTTTGGTATTGCTATAGGTTGAAGCAATCCAAATAGAACATAATACTTAACTTTTGCTTATTGACAAGTAAGGCATCTAGTCACAAATTCTAACACATCCCTCTTCATACCTAGCCACCAATAATAAGGTTTCAAATCCTGATACATCTTAATGCTACCAAGATATATACCATATAGAGCCTCATGAGCTTTTAGCAAAATCTACTTTCTCAAATCTTCCATATTTGGAACACAATGATGATAATGATAATACGAGCAACCATCATTCTTGATCTCATACTCAGTAAGATTCCCCTCTTAAATCATACTTACGACATTTATAAGCCTATGATCATCCTTCTGTGCATCTTTTACTTGCTGCAATAAACTCAATTTTACTTGCAACTCAACTAACAAAGCACCGTTATCCATAAACTTGGACTTAACATTCATAGCTTTCATTACCAACATAAATTTTTTGCTTAATGCATCAGCCACCACATTACCTTTCCCTAGATGGTAGTGAATAAGGTAGTCATAGTCCTCAATTAACTCTATCTATCTCTAATTCAACTCTTTCTGCATAAGAATATACTTCAAGCTTTTGTGATCTATAAAAATATAGCATTTCTTTTTGTAGAGATAATACCCTCATATTTTTAATGCAAACACAATGGAAACAAGCTCTAGATCATTAGTTAAATAATTTTTGTCATGTGGTTTTAGTTGTCTCGAGGCATAGGTAATAACCTTGCCCTTTTGTGTAAGCACACAACCTAATCCATTTAAGGATGCATCATTATAAATGATAAAATCCTTCCCTAATATTGGTTATGTAAGAATATGAGCCTCAACCAACATCATTTTTAACTTATCAAAACTCTCCAAGCACTTGCCATCCCAAACAAACTTTGCATTCTTTCTTAATAGACGAGTTATTGGTGTTACGATTATAAAAAAATCCTTTGACAAGCTTATAGTAGCCTATTAAATCCAATAAACTGCTAATTTTAGAGTGTTCCTGGGTTGCTTCCATCCCATAATAGCCTTAATCTTACTAAGATCGACATGAATGTGATCTATTAAAGCTATGTGTCCTAAAAAGGACACTCATCGAACAAATGCTCACACTTACTAAACTTGGCATAAAGCTTCTCATCTCTTAACATTTGTAAAACTAGCCTTAATAACTGCTCATGCTCTTCCTTATTCTTCAAATAAACAAGGATGTAATCAATAAGCACTACCATAAATTGGTCCAAAAATGGATGAAAGATCTGATTCATCAAATCCATAAAGGCGGTTGGAGCATTGTTAAGTCAAAATAGCATTACCAAGAACTTATAGTGCCTATATCTACTTCTAAAAGTTGTCTTTGCAACATTTGACTCTTTAACTCTTAACTGATAATATCCAAATCCAAAGTAAATCTTAGAAAGCACACCTACTTCTCTAAGCTAATCAACCAAATTATCAATCTATAGTAGTGGATATTTATTCTTATTGGTCAATTTATTTAACTATCAATAATCTACACATAGCCTTAAAGAACCATCCTTTTTTTTCATAAATAGCATAGGTGCTCCCCATTGTGATACACTCGGCTTGATATTTTGCAACTGGGTATCTACTATCAAGTCATGATTTCATGATATGTACTTAAAGTACCTAACATCTTAGTTATAATAGGTCATTCGACCATAGCCATATTACATACACTTATGGCTTACTTATCTCATCGTGCTTCTCATGGGAGTGGCACAACCACATACTCGTCATCATCACTTTATTATACAAAAATGCAAGATTTTACTTGCTATCTTATCATGCAAAATGCATGCATGCATACTTGGCATATCAATGCTTAATTATTTAAATTAAACATAAAATACATACTGTAATGTCAATATTAATTGTATAATGGTTAGCCTACATGCTTTTGACAATTTAGCTTACATACTAACCATGGCATCAAATCCATATTACATAGCATGTATAAAGAATATGTTACTATTACCACATAGGCATCAAAACTTACTTATATGACTTATTTACAACATAATGCTTATGCACCTTTCTTAACCTATCTTATATTGCATAATTCTCTACTTAAGGCTTCTTAAAAGTCTTTGCCATCACATAAAGACATAAGCTAACCAAAATATATTAGATATATCTTCATATAACAATAACACACTTTACATCATTATCATCATAATTAATTTACAAAAGCATATTATATATCATTATCAATCATGCTAGTAATTAACACAAGTCATTAATTTACACATATTAACATTAGTTACATATCACCATACATATACTTTATAAAACATCATACACAAAATGCATATGTTAAGTTGAACACACCTATTAATAGAGAAAAATACACCACTTAGACTTGATTAAGCCTTATCTTTGCCATTCCTCCTCCCTTGGTCACTTTTCTCTATAAAAAGCAACATAGGCATAATGTAAAATCCATAATAAATCATAGAAGCTTCAAAACTCAAATCTAAGCTTATAAATATCTTTTTAAGCACTCAAAGACACTTAAAAAAATATGAGATCAAAGAAAAATTCACTCTATAAAAATTTAGTCACTATTCATCTTCAAAAATCCATAATTTTTCCATGTTTTCTTGCATTAAAGATAACCTAGAGACTATAGAGGTGTTAATTATAAGTTTAGATGTGAGAGAATAGAGTCTGATTAGGGGAGAAATAAGAAAATTTGGAGAGGGTCTTCTTAAGTGGTGCACTTAATTAAGATTTTGACCAGTTACATATGTTTTTTTTAAATAAATGGTCAAAGGTCATCCTTAAGTGATCTAAAAGCCTCACTTTAAAGCCTAAATTCATTGTTATCTTTTAATGTTCTATCCCTCAATTAGACTCTTATTTATCACTCTATAATGCTCCATAAATCATACTATTAGGACCTATTAGCCTTTAAAAGTTCTTGCTCAAAAATCGAGGAAAATTGACAAAAATAACACTTTATAAGTTTGCATATTTTAAAATAAAATACTTCCTAACATTTAAAATTTCTAATTCCATTACCAATGAACTATTATTTAAGTATTAGGTTGTATAATTCTTGAATTATTTTGAGCAAAAATAAAGCATTTTACATTTTAGCTTTAACGACATCATTATTCATATAACACTGCCATAAAATCTTTACTTGCATTTTTAACCATCTTAATGACTTCAGTTTAGATTCAAAATTCACTTAAAATTATATTATGATTAATACTTCCATTCAGTCACATTAGTGTGACTTGGGTTTCAAGAAACACTATTCACATCACAAAAAGTACTGTTCATAACCTAAGGATTTCAAGCACTATATTCCATTCCTTCTCTAGCTAGCTACTTTGATTATAAAATGTCAATTATAAAGGATTCTAAAAATATATGTGGGAATTTTTGTCAAAATATACTAATTAAATTTCTAATTCTTAAGGGATTATTTTATTAGCAAGGGTAATAAAACTACCAATAGATAAAGCTACACTTCATTTTATGAGCCTCCCTCATTAGAACTTTCACTTAAGTCATTCATGTCTTCTTCAAAATCTTCCACAGAACTATTATTATCATAAACTTCCTTAATCTCTTTCTCCATATCTTTATCAGGATGGATCCTCCTCTATTTCTTCTTCTAGATCTTTCTTAACCTTGACAATCTCCCTTACTTCTCTTAAAGCCTTTTTCATTGTTTTGAGTTTCTTCTAAGTTTTCTTCAGGGTTCATCCTTACTTTTATTCTTAAGGTATCTCTAAGTCTTTCTCAGGATCTTTATTGATTTCTTCTATTGGACCTTGTATCATCTCTTCATGAAAAAATAATTCAGTGCCCCTTCTTACTCCCCTTCAAGAGTATCACCCATTTCTTCATCATGGATTTTATCATAATAATCTTAGGGTAGATTCTCCTCTTGCTGGCCCAAATTAACCCCTAGTATAAATGGACCAATTAATTTAAAGATTAAATTCTTTGCTCCTAGTTAGATATCTTCTTGTATAATATTACCCTATTCAAGTGGAATCTCTATCGATGTTTCTTCCACTAGTGGCTCTGTGACACCTCCTACTAGACTTTCTATGAAATTCGATAAGCGATGCACTTCTTACCAGGTCACCCATCCTAAAATTGCTCCAAATGCACACTTCTTAAAACTTAAGATTGTTTTCTAACTTTTTAGATATTACTATATTCATTAGTTTGCTTCTTAATCATTTTCATATGAGGTGTAATAAACATAAAAAATCCATTTAATAGACACTTTACATGTTATAGAAAATTAGGTAGGACAATGGCTACTCAGGGGATATTCTAAAATTTTTTCACCTGTAAAAGTACTTTTAACATTATTACCTATTTACCAACTTCTTTTGGACCCTTCTAGTCCTCTCAAAAATCTCATCACATAAAGCCTTAAGCCCATAGTCATCAGAAACCATAAAAGCAAGCCATTTAGATAAACAATGTGTTTATATACAACACACCTATCCTTTTAATATATAAAGACATAAGTAGCCTCTAAGCATGCTAAAACCATAACCTATAGTGTTTACATTAGTTTTAACTAACAAAACAAAGAAAAGACTTTTATGTACCCTTCACAGTTTGTGCTGCTACACTGTATGATCTTCGAGGTTGGCTTGCTTACCTTTGCAACCTACATGGCAAAACACTGGTATGCTAAGTATAAAACTCAATGGTGAATCTAATGTATTAAAACATGTCATAAGTAGGCACTCAGATACAATCATAGGCTATAAATGCAATGTAGAGATTTAATTCATGCAAGAGATTAATGCCATTTTATCAAGCTCTCAATTCATTTAATTACAATTACACCATTGTGATAATTTCCATTAAATTAATCATTTAGTGCATTATCATCACTCAGGTCTGTATATTAATTCCATTTAATTTAATAGGCATGACTTCATAGACTACACTTAAAGACACTAGACTAAGAGGGAACTAAAAAATTATGTAGTGGCCTACATTTTAAACCCCGACTGCTGCACTGGCCTGGTCTAATAGCAGGGATCAGTTCACTTGAACCTCCTAATACTAAATAAGAGGTAGCAGGGATCAGTCCATATACCTCCTAATATCTTAAATAAATCAACCACAAATCATATTACAAATAGTAGGGATCAATCCATAGACCTCCTAATATCTAAAAAAATTCACAGTAAGGAACTTCAGTGGATAGCGAGGATCAATCCATAGGCCCCCAATATCTAAAAAAATCATAGCAAGGAACTTTTATGGATAGCAAGGATCAGTCTATAGACCTCCCAATATCTAAAAAAATCAACATCAAATATCTAGTAGCTGTTAATCCCTAAATTAATTGGTCAACTCATCTAGTGGGTGTCTAACTAATGAGCTATCTAACCTTATTTTATGTCCATTTATTTATTGATCATCATCTTATAATATTTAAAAGTGAAAAATAGATAGTTATGAATTTATTTTAATAGTCAAAATGTAACTTGGATAGTTACAGGTCATTTTTTGTCCTACCGGACAGTTACAGGTCAATTTTTCTAAGTAATTTTAGGTCACTTTATTAGGAACAATTAAGTCTACTTTAAGTCTAATTTAGGTCCTTATCTTTAGTCCAATTATGTCAATGTTCTAGGCAAGTTCCAATGTCTAAGCCCATAAATCATTTTTCTAAGACAATTATAGGTCATTTTTATATTTTGCATACACAATTATAGGTCAAAAATATGTCATTTCTTGGCATTTTTCCCATGCCAATTGCAACCATTATCACACATTATCATAGGCCTAAAACCAAGTCCAATTATGCATCTCAAATGGCCTAAAGAGAGGCCTCAAATTCATTCCATATACAATTCACAAAGTGACTAAATTTGGGGAAGTTACATACAATTTTAGGTTCATTTTACCATGCTATTTTCAACCATTTTCAAGTCTCTTTTTAATGTTATTCTAACCTTTAATTCCTTACCTATCTTTATCCATTTTCATGCCTTATTACTTACACAAGTTTTCATGCCAAGTTCAAATTACTCATTTTATGCACAATATGCCATGCCAATCTCACACATAAATACCATGCCATAACATGTACATAATGCCAAACTTACCTCACATACCTCTTAGCTAAAGCTTGTTAATGGCCATATTAATGTTTTATTTCACATTTTTTTCATGTATACACATACAATGGCATCATTTAAGTATACATACACACACACCCATTATATACCATGCAAACTAAGCCTTGACATGCCTTGACCACACTATGAAAATAGCCTACAAGTAATTTCCACTAAATTCACCACCTATACCAATAATGCCATTCCTAACATGCTACTTTCCATTCAATGTCCTATGTTACCATGCCATACCCATGCCTTACAACCTAAGGCAACCAAAAGAACCTCTCAGCCACTTAAAGTGACACCACCAAAGCTTCTCTTTTTCATTATACACATGTATAATTCATACATTTCCATATTAAACACACTAAAAACTACTATATTTCCACCTAAATCAACCATATACCTACCATACACACACACACACACCCCTCTCTACTAATGTAAGGCCTTACCCTTTCATCAATTTCTTTCATTAAACCATCACCTAAATCATACACAAATAACATGAATATAAGCTTAATTCACCATTAAACACATGTTAACTACTTAAACCCCTAATTCCATACAAGTTTTCTATCCAAATCATGCAAGAATTTAACATAGCATGCCTCAAATGCATTAGACTCACATACCTCTTTAAAAAGCAAGGCCTTTTCTACAATTCAAGTGTGTGAATTACCTTATTGCACTTTACATTCCTTTTGGCCTATATACACATGGAAATACTTTTAAAAAATCACCAAAAATTCCTCAAGCCTCTAAACCAAAATCTAAAGGCATAAGCCTCTTTAGAATGAAGAACTCCTAAAGGAAATAAAATAGAAAGGGGAGAAAAACACTTACACTTGAAATTGGTTTTTCTACCTCTATTTTATGTACACTTAATATTCTTGATTTTTTTTTCAAGTTTATGGTTGACTATTGCCTTTTAAACCTTCAAAAATCAATTTTCAACTCATCAATGGAATTTTTGGTGACAATTAAAGAAAGAAAAGGGCTTAAAACGCCCATGAAAATGAGGGAGGAAAGAATAAGATAGTGTCGAGTGGGAAAAGAAGAAGAAAGGAGAGAAAGATGGAGGGTTAGATGGATTATGCTTTATGGATATCTAGGTGGAAAGGTGGGGTATATATAGTGGCTCAGGTGGCTTAAGTGGTGACATGTGTCACTCGAGCACCACAAAAATGCTTGATTTTGGCAAAAAATTTGGGAAATTTATAAAATTCACTCGGACCTCCAAAAATTGTTGCATCAATTTCAAAAATCCTTAGTTAGGCCTATTTAGAGGCTCATAAAATTTCACAGCCAAATTCCTTCGATAGGATAGTTAACTAACTATCTTGATTTACATGCAAAACCTAAAATTAAGAAAAAGTAGCAAATGACCCCTGAATTTAAAAGTTCCTTCACCAATGCTCTCAGGGGAATTTTTGACCTTCAAGGTATGGTATTTTTAGGTCTGCCCGGGCACATCCTGAGTCATTCTTATCCCAAGTCTATTTGAGTCTATGACCCACTAGATTTTGCCCTAAAATAATTTATTATTTCTGCTAAATCTTTAAATTAAGGCATTTTCATCATTTTCAAGTCCTTTAAAGTTTCATAACCAGTATGCCTCTCATTGGACCTCGTGAAAGTGACTTGACACTCCGAGCACACTTTATAAGCCTTAACTTACGGGCATTATAGGTTTCTCTGCTAAAACATATGTAAGAGGATGACCAACGTATATGGCTTCATGGTAACAATAAGCTCGAATTGTATCTACTGGTAAAATTAGCATATTCCAGTTAAGATATCCATCAAAATGATATGTTGTTGCATTTACCAAATGGATGGGTACAACCTCTCTATTTAAATCATTCAAACTACTAAAAGTCTCTTTCATATAATTCTAACCTTATTGATTCTAGGTGAGGTTCAACAATGGATTTTCCTTCAAGCTTTCCCATGTTTAATTGAGGCAATAAAATATATAGACAATCCCATTTTCTTTGAATTCCTAACACTCTCTTATCCTGAACAAAATAAACAAATATGGGATTTGTAACACCCCTTACTTGATCCCTTAAGAGACCCAATAACGAGGTGTTACACCTACTATATGAGCATGTCAAGCATATCTTATGATAAACATTAAATCATATAGAAAGGAAAATAAAAAAAAAAATTAATCTCATATAATACAATTAAAATATAATATTAACATTTTTTAAAACTCTTTTTTTTCCAATTTTTATGTAGAGAACTTTTACAAGTATGAGTTCCTAGTGCTAAATCTTTTGACAGCATAATAGTTGTTTAGGGCACTACCTAAATTTTTCCTATAATGAAAACACTTTTATAAAATATCAAACATTCAATGCCAACCCTAACTTCAAACTCCATCCATTCATAACAACCACAAACATACACATATCCAGTATGATAAGCCATACATGCATCACACACACATACTATGATTTCCTTAGATTAAACATTCATACAACCCATGTAAGACATAGTGACAAAATAATACAACCATGAATAATTTTTAGTTACAACACAAGCATATACCTATTAAGCATTCTATATATAATTCTACATAAGATGTAGACACTAATGCAGTTACTAGATGTTAGCCTTACTTATAATAGCCTAAAAATATTAGGTTTAAGAATAGTACTTTCCAAACTATGAATAATTTACTCGAGACCCCCAAGGCTTAAGAAGTACAAATTTGATTTTTTGAAGTACAATTTGTGAATAAAGCCTAGTTCAAATATCATAACAAATTGAAGTCATTTTAGGGTCAATAATCAAAAATAAAATTTGAGTAGCAGATAAGCAAATTAGATGAAATAGCTAATAGTAACTAAAAGTTAAAAAAAGATTAATTAACACTAAGTAAGCAAGATTTGACTAACTTAAAAGGGTTTTAACCCCATGGTAAAAGATTAAATAAAAGAAAAGATGCTTGAATAATGACACCAAGGCTATCCATGTGGCTATATTTAATGGGAAAAGGGAGAGAAATATGAATAATGTCACCTTCTCCCTCTCTCTTAAAGCCTATGGATTCTCCCTTTGTTCTTCCCCCCATTTTTACTTTAAGCTAACCTTTAAAAGCACTTATTTTCTTATGGAAAATTATAGATTTATGGGTGAAAGATTGAGGAGTTAAGGAGAAGACATAGATTGAAGGTGGATTCAAAATTAAAGGGCATAGAAGTTATTTGTCTCTCCTAAAATTAAAGCTTTATTAATGGTGTTGGTTGAGTTAAATGAGTTTATGTCTTCATTTTGATTGTTTTAAGGACTTGTATGCATGTGATGAAGGTTAAGAACAAGGAGGGGTTCTTAGAGTTTTGAGGTTGAAACACTAAAGGGTTTAAAGGAAGAATTAAAGCTTGAGAAGGATATTTAAGAGCTTTAAAGGTTTTTCTTTAAGGTAGGTGCTTCATAACATACTTGATCTTTCTTATTGTGTAAATAATGTTATAATAGGGTTTTAGCTTGGTAGTAATTTCATGTAAAAAGGATATAGTTTAAAGATAATAAGATAAGAATGGTGATAAGAATTAAAATGATGAAGAAAGTGAAGTTTGGATAGGGAATGGTGTTAGATGTATGCCTTAGAGCTTATGTAATAAGGTTATATTCATGTGTTTAAACCTTGTGGATTAATGTAAAAGCAATTTCTCTTTATATCATGGTACTTTTATATATTACTTATAATTGTTTGCAATGTCTCAAACCATTTTATAATGTCCCTAGTATAAAATCACAATGCAAAGGAAATAATGAAGCATTCATGATGTGAGATTTTTATTGCATGCAAATATGATATACCTAAATATCCCTAATCATAGCATTAACAAGATGGGACATTATTAATGCAAATGTATCGGCATATGTTATCCTTCTTGACTGGATCAAATATTAGTTCCACAATTTATAAGCATAAAGATGCTTGGAGTTTACTTATGGATGCTTAGTTGGGAAGTAAGTACATCAGAGACCCACCATGAGATCTTCACATGGATATTAAATCTATGTTAGTGAAATTATCTTATCATATTAGTGGTGCAACTATCCTTAGACTTGAAATCATTAACTATCTTAAATATAGAGTGGCATACTTTAACTCTAAAGCTTTTACTTTGAACAAGAAGTATACATATTAGGGTATGACATGGTATATTTAAAGATAGGGTAATAATCAACAAAGGATTCACCACCCCAGATTATTATAGGGAGTTTATCTCACAGTTTTGATGAGTAATTTTGACTAAAGAATCTTTGGCCAAAGTAAGATGCCATGTATGAATGGGATTCACAAAAGGCATTTTAGAATAAAGGAAAATTACCATAACAACATGTCTAGGGCTTAATTAGACATACTTAGTTAAGCTTTCAGTTGACACAAGTCTATACTCTAAATTAGATGGGATAAAAGATGGTGAAGGGAGTTTATTGTATCGTAACCATATATAGAAGGTTTAAGTCAAACTACTTGACTTTCTAGCATGTGGGTAGTCATGATACATGTCTAGATGCCTCTTTTGACTTGTATACAGGTGATATATTAGTTAGTGAATTGATATTAATTCAATAAGATTGAATCTATAGAGTACTAATTAGATTAAGACTCTATTTCATTGTGTACTGCCAAGTTATTTTAGAAATCCATAGGGCCACACACATAAAAGATTTTTGAGGAAGATTCAATGAGATTGAATTTTCTAAAGATATGGGATATCATTAGAAGATTAATTAAGAAGAAGAAATAAGCAAATGGGCTTGAGGGCCCACTAGCTTATGTGTAGTCTAGAAATTCGAGTTTTTGGACTTGGGCCTTGTTGAGTCCAAATTTTAATTATTTTTGCATCTAATTTTTATGAGTTTTTAAAATATTTGAAAGGCCTTTAATTAAAGAAATTATTAATCCAAAATTTTACCTATAAGTGCCATGTAGGATTAATGAAAGTGGGGCTAAAGTAGATTGCATATAATCCCATTAAAAAGCTTTTACGCATGGTACTAAATAGCATCCAATGTGTGGGTCCAATCCAGTTTGACTTAGGGCTGATTTTAAGCATCAAAATCTCACCTAAAAAGGATTTATTTAAAGTATAAATAACCCTTATAGCTATAGCCACCATATGCACATTTTCTATAGTAGAAATTGTTGTATAGATTAATTGAAAACACATAAATTTCTTCTTCTTCCTTCATCCTCTTGAAAATCCTACTAGCACCTAAATTTTCAAGTTGCTCTCTTCTAAGAACTTCTTCTATAGAATAATTTGAAGTGTTCCTAACTTAGGGTCACTGTTGTTTACAACAACTCAGTGAGAAGAGCAAAAGAAAAGGAAAGCTGCATATAGGAATTATGTAGAAATTTTATGATAAATTCTTATTTTGTGATTTCCTCTAATATAAATTTTTTGTTTTTCAATTTTCTGATGTTCTAACCATCACTATATTTTCGTGAATATTTTATTTTTGCTATGCATAAGTATAGAAATCAACAATGGTATTAGAGCCAGGATTCACGAAAAGTTGAAAACTATTGCAATTAGTTGGTATCCCACAGTTAAGCTTTAGAATTTTGATTCGAGTTTTTGTATGTTTTTTTGATTTTATTCATTTTTTAACCAATTAAAACTGATTGGAAATAATTTTATTTCTAGCTTTGTGAACTTTTGGCATTTTATATGATTGAATGAACCAAAATTGCCAAAATTTACTATAATGGTTAATTAGAATGTTGCTATTTTGTTCAATTAGTTATTTAATTAGTTTCAACCTCAAATTTTATTTTTAGATTTTTAAAATCCAAATGTTTGAATCTATGACTAATTAATAAAATTGAATTTTATTTGGTATTTAAAATAATTAATTGAATAGTAAACTCAGGTTCTAACATCTATCAACTAGTTTTGTAATTTTTTTAATCCATATTTTTAATATTTTTAGCCCCAAATTATTTTTACTAAGCATTTAAGAGATGAAATTTTGATTTTGAAGCTGGGCAAAAAAAAATTAAATTTTATTTGCTATTTTTAAAAAATTGTTGAACACAATTTTTAGGTTGTTTTTTCACTAATGAAAATGGCTAAATTATGCCAAATTTTTTCAAATGATTTCTTTTAATTTTACAGCCCCAAATTATTTTTTTATAAGGCATTTAGGGATTCAAAAGTAATTCTAGAGCTGATAAAAAATTAGATTTTATTTGATAATTAAAAGAATTATTTGAAGACAATTTTAGCCATTGATAGCTCCTATAAACTAATTAAGGTTTTATTAATGATGTCAAATTTTGATTTTCTTCCTTTCAATTCCAAAGCTATGTTCATAATTATAGGATAATTATCAAGTTAATTTTAATATTTTAAATGCCCAAAACTGATTGCATATGAATTGGATTCATAATTTTGTAGTAGTCATATGAATAGATATTGTATTCGTTATCGGTAGTGATCAACAAATTAATTTTGAGTTGACTAATTGGATTAATTAATTTGAATTAATTTTGTTGGTTATTCTATATGATTTTATATGACGCTTCCTAGAATTGGTCTAAAATTTTTTGAAACAATTATTTTACAAAACAATACAAATTGTTTTATTGGTAAATGCTAGAAATTGGATTTTTGGCATTCCTGTAATTCTAAATTTCAAATTAAATATTTCTAAGATTTTATTGGAATTTGCTATACAAATTAATGCAAATTTAATTAATTAATTATAATAAATAATTAAATTTATAAATTAATTATTGGTTGGACCAATAGTTGGTAGAAAAACAACATTTTCAAGCATATGTAACCCGAGAATCCTAAAAATAATTTTCAATTGGATTGAAAATTTTTTCTTTATGAAAATGGTTTCTAAAATAGAAAGGATATTTAAATATAGAATTAGTTTAATTATTTGATTAATGAGGTTAATTGCCATATTTAAAATTTTTCAAAGTTAAGCATACATGGCATATTAATTTTGTAAGACTTGCAAAATAAACTAAGTTCAACCAAGTGGGATCTAAAAATTGCAAGTTAATTATATGCATCAGAAATATATGTTAAGGGTGTATGTTTGGCATGATAACTAGTTATGGATAAAGACCAATGAGATTGATTTGCATTGCATTAATTTTTTTTCTTTGGTTAAATTAGGCTTAAGTATCCTAGCCTTTTCTCTTATTTCTCTATTGTATTTCTTTTCTCATCTAATTCCCCTCACATGTAACATGAGGTCTTATTATTTATATGATATGTAATTAGATTTAATAGGGTTAGGTTAGGATGAAGAAATATACGAAACAATAATAGAGAATAAGGCCCACCAAGAAGGACTAAGAACAAATAGATAGAAGTGTTCTTTTATTTATTATTAGGTTTGTAATTCATGCATAACTACCAAAGATCTAGCCTAAATTAGTTTCCTTTGGCTTAAGGAAATCAATATAGTAAAAGTTCATGACTAGATCATATATTTAATTTGATTAAATATCATATGTATGATTTCATGAGATTAAATATGCATGTGCATGCCAAAACATGCAAAATCCCTTTGCATGAGCATACCGAAGTATACAACACTAATAAGACTTAATTGTAAGACATCCCTCGATAATATAAGACTTGTAAGCCTTCTATTAATATGAGTTAAACTAGAGTTCTCTTTAATATTGTGTTATTGAGTATACTCAAGCCCATGTTACATTAGATATGTTTAAATCATATTAATGGGTCGTATTTGCTTGATTATTAATTTTTTGAGCATACTCAAGGCTAATAATCATAAGGCAAGATTGGAGAACTATGTATATGATGCATATGCATCAAATGTTGATGACCTAATGATCATTAGTTACATATGATGCCTACTATTTAGTTAATAATTGGGCTTGTTGAGCATACTCAAGGCTTTGACCTTAACCAAAAAGGATACTAACCTATTAGAAAAGCTTCCAATAGGCTTTCTCGGATCAATTAGTGAGGGATATTGGTTCATAATAAAATTATGGAAGTAATGCACAATTTTAAATAACTAAAAATTATTGCACATATATACATGATCATACTCTAATATGCTTTCATTTTCACATATAGCATGACCACCATAATGTTTTCCTACTTGAATTTATTCCAATATTGACTGAAATGACTTCAAAATTTGAGAATAGTTCTCAAAAGTGAGAAGATAGATATTTATTGGATAAATATATTCCACCTCCTTTGACTGATAAAAATTCCAACTAGGAGTTGGAAGCTTTTTCAAATGCACATAGGGATGGCAATATATTTGCCTCTATGTCTCCTAAACTTTAGAAA